>JAJHUR010103346.1:1331-16504 GCA_027495735.1 Lutjanus campechanus
TATGAAGAATTGTAAAATATAATTTCTTTGAGGCTGTTCAGTCAGTCTAACGAAGATCAAGTGTGGCTTGTTCAGTCAATATTGTTCATTATTGATAGTGCTGAAATTATACTTTCTAAAATAACTGATACCTTGATAATACACTACCTACCAGCCTTAGGGTGGAGCAGCCATTCACTACATGATGTGTTGTGAAATGCACACACATTAATGTGGCGGCTGCAGAGTCGTCGTCGTGGCCACAGCTTATAAAAACTACAAGTTCACTTGATCACAATGAACGTTAATCTCGCGATAAAAAAAATGACGCCGTTAAAATTGATTTGCGTTAACGCGTTAATAACGCGATATTTTTGACAGCACTAGAAATAACGATATCCAAAATCTCTGTATGTTTGTATACACACACACACACATATGAAAATAATATGTGCATGTCATAATCAGCTTGATTTATTTTCATGATAAACGTAAATGTTATGTAATTTATGTAACACAGATGTCCAAAAAATGTGAAAAATGCCCATCACAGTTTCCCGTAGCTCAACATGACGTCTTCAAATCGCTTCTTTGTCCAACCAACAATCCAAAACCCAAAGACTCTTCATTTACTATTAAAACTGACCACAAAAAAGCAGCAAATCCTCACATTTAAGAAGCTGGAAGCAGCAAATGTTAAAAAATTATTTATTTATGTTCTTTTTTACATTTTTACCATAAACTATTAATCATCAAATTCTCAATCATCAGAGTAGTTAGCAATGGACTCGATTTATCGACTGACTGATGTAGCTCTATACTAGATAGGTATATACATTTTTATTTTGAACATGTAAAAAAGAAAATAACAATAAAAAGGTGCTCTCTAATTGCTGTTGAGTGTTTGTGTGAATGGGTGAGCAGAGAATCCTTGTGGGCTGCTTTGGATAGAAAGCGCTGTATCGCTCTCAGCCTCTGCCATCAGTGTGTGAATGGGTGAATGTTGACATGTTGTAAAGCACTTTGAGTGGTCGGTGTAACGGAAAAGCACTATTTAAATGCAGTCCATTTATCATAATTGATATACAGTATATATATGTACATATACACATTTTTTCTTGTGTCTCTCTTTCAATAAGTTGTTTTTCTCAGCTTGTTGAATTGTTATTCTGCTCCTAGTGTGTGTGTGTGTGTGTGTGTGTGTGTGTGTGTGTGTGTGTACTCCATTGACCTTGTGTAATAAGTAAAAAGTGGTGGCACCAATGTGTATAAAGTCGATAGAAAGACGTGAGTGGACACGAATTGCCAAGGGCAGCCTGAATTGAGGTGCAGACTCATTCAGAATGTTTCAATTAGAGTGAAAAATTTAAGTGTTTCCAAGGCTTTGATACACACATTTGAATGAAGGTACATAGAAAATAATTAGTGACAGGATCTGTAAGAAAATAGGAAAACTAACTTCTGGTAAGTTTTGCAGTCAGCCACAGACTGAGACTGAGCTGTTGATGTGTAGGTGGCTAACTTACAGCTAACGTCTGGACAGTTGTCACAGTGGACCGTTTATCCGTTATCCGTTTGTGTCCGCATCAAAAGTGGTGCAGCCAATCAGTGTCCAAGGAGGGACTACTGGCATCTACGGGCATGGTTTTAGGTGTGACGACAGCGAGTTTTTCAAAATTCACTGCAGGAAACCTGTGACAACCCCCCCTTCTCCCCCTAAAAACAAGCATGTGTTGTGAGACTCAGAGACAAACATTTTTTAAAAGTCTCTGTATGTTCAGCTCTCAGAACGAGTTTTTGACTGAACGTCTGTGGTTTGAAGTTTAGTTTCTGTGCTGTGCCGCTTTTTTCACATTCAGCTGTCTGCTTTATGTTACTGTTTCACGTTCACTTTCAGATGAATAAGAACATGGATGTATTGGATAAGTTACTGCTGATGGAAAGCCTACATTTCCTGGTTTTGCTGCTTCATAATAAAAGCTTTTGAATAAAACAGTTACATGAGATTGTTACTGTGAAAAGTTCACAGGAAGTCCAGTGTTTATTTGCTGTTTTACAGCTGCTCACCTTGAGCTAAGCTCGTCTTCAGTTGAAGACACACCTTCAAGCAGGTAGCCCTATTGTAATAAAGATGCAAATCCCTGCTGTGCAGGGTAGACGAATCAGACGGGTTTGGGTTGGGTCAGGCCTCATTTCTCCCATATTTCAGGGGCTCGCATCGGGTTGGGCCTGTATTATTTTATTTATTTATTTTATTTTTGTCCATAATTAAGTTGTTGTCAATTCCAGTTCCTCCCATGTATTGTCCCTGTCACTGCTACCTCCTAATGTGTGGTGCATAGAGGGAAGGAATCTGGGTTTGGACTGAAATATGCCAATGAGGGTCGGAGATGGTTTTGAACAGAATTTTGTCGGGCTTGGGCCTTGTCGGGCTCAACTGGATAGGCCCGATTAAAGCTCCAGTGCTGGGCTGACATGCCAGATCCAAACAAGTCAGGCCAAGCCAGCACATGTGGATGGAAAAGGGGTAACAGGGTTCTAGTTTCCCCCTCAGTTCCACCTTCCACTTTGCTGATGCCCTGACCCGCGAGCTTCTGCCTCTGCAGGCCTCCCAGTGGCAAACACTGCTGATTTTTGGGTTTGTTTGTTTTTTAGAAAGCATGATCAAACAGCAAGTACTACAAATTCAAGTAGTACTAACCACTAGGGGTGTAAATCACCAGCTTCATCACGATACGATACGATGTCGATATGTTTGGATGACGATACGATGTTTGCCGATATCACAAAGTCTGTCACGATACGATTTCGATTCGATTCGATTCACAAGCCTGCGATCGATATGATGCGATATCATATGCCCATCTCACACAATCATTTACATTTATATCAACTCACAAAAAACAACTGAAATATAATTTGACCATCTAAGGTCTTTCAGGTATCAGGCATTAAATAAGCAGTGTAAACGGTATTCTTCTTAAGTAAAAAATAAAAATAGACCACTTGTTCACTATAGTCTCACATTTCTCATGTTTAAGTTCATTTTTTTGTTAGTTAACTAAAAAGAGCCCTTGATGACCTTTCAATCATACAGAACAATTTACCTCCTATAAAACAAAACTCAAAGAACTTCAAGTCCTTTTTATATAAATTAAAGCAGGATTTTTGTGTAAATCTTCACTCTTTTTTTAGTGTCTTAAACAAAATAGAACTTAACCAAGGTCACTCCTGTAAGGTCTCATATCTTTACAAATGAAATATGAAATGGCACTTGTGATGCTCATCGCTCTTTTCGAGTTTTTGGAAAGAAACTGGTCAAAGCTGGCGTGACATCTGACACGGTTCCGGCGGAGCTAGGTCAAGGCCGTGCCGCGAGTTTTGTCTGTTGAGACGCCCGTTGGAATCCGAAATATTTCCACAGCGCCGATTTATTTCCAAGAGGAAAGCGTATGTCATCATCATCGTCCTTTTCTTGGCCGCTCGCGCTAGCCATGACGCCGCCGTTCACGTTGTTTGAAGGCGGCGGGGGTGCGCAAGGAAATGGTGACACAGACGTACAGACGTGCTATGTGAATTTCAAAATAAAGGCGTATCTTAAAGATGACGATGTGGATCGATGTTGTCATTGTGCATCGATGTAATTGGATCAATAATTAATTAATCGATGTATCGATGTGGATCGATGTATTGTTACACCCCTACTAACCACTAAATTTAGCCCGTCTCATCTCTCTCCATTTTTACAGTAACATAAATGACTGTAACTAACATACATAAACAGAAAATATATGATCCTGACTGTATCAACTCCAGTTCACAGTGTAGGTAATCTCACACTGCTCACTGCTACACCCCTGACTTACTGTAGTGCTCCTTGAAATCTCCCCGCGCTAACATGCTGTATGTTACTGAGAGGACTGAAGATTAGCATATGACATGACAGATTACATTAAATCATGTCTGCGCCGTACTTTATGACATTAGCCTCTTAGCCCAGGCATACAGATGCATGCAAATGCTCCCCCAAACCCTCTTATTTAAATCTGCCGCGTGACATGGCACCTTTGATATGATTATTAGTCATCTAAGCGACTTGACTTCACCCTCATCAGATAGGAGATGTCAGCGAAGGTGAGAAATGATGGCCACTTTGAACATGAACCTTGACAAGCTGCGGCGAAACGCTGAAAAGCAGACGACCGACTGAAAATGTTATTTAACAAAGGATGCACACGCGGGGAGATTCTTCTTAACGCTGCCATCCGTCCACGATTTCCTCAAACGCTGGCCGAGAAGTCTCACCGTCTCCTCAAATAGAAAAGAGGAAAAGTTGTTGGGAAAGCGGTTGTTCTTTTCATGCTGTCCAACTCATTAGTAACAGAAGTCAGTCTGTCTCAGTCATAACTGCTGCCCAGATGGCTCTCCAATCTGCCCCGTGTAAAGAGTGAATCATCATAATCACACATAATCTGCTGTTTAACACATGCCTTTTGCTTCAATTTTTAAAATTATACACTAAAGTAATACATAAATCAAGCTCTTCCTTTTTTAGATCTGAACTGACATGGAGATTTTGAGTTATCACGCAGTCAGCCTCATTCCGATTGTCAGTCACATCCTGTGTTTGCATACAGTGATACCCACAGTCTCCCAGTCTTTGGGGAGGTAGGGATTGTAGATACTTCTCTCCAATTATTCCCAGTGTCATCGGAGAAGCCCCCAACACCACTCGAGTGTCTTGTCTGTGCTCTCTGGTCTTTAATCTTAATTATAAAGCTATCATTACAGCATGAACCCTGGGCTGCCAACAGTGGAGCCCTGGGCTCATCTGCTCTGAATCAATCAAACGAAGTTCTGCACTGGAGGACTTTTTCTCTTTTTTCAATCAGGTCATTTTGATTCTCCCTTATCTCATTTTCATAATTATGCTTGTCCCCTCTCTAATGGAGTGAAAATTCTCTACCTCCCGAAGCTTTACATGGTCAAGTCTGAATATTTAAACTGCGTTGCAACCTTGAACATGTGACCTTGCTTTAGAACTCTGTGACAATAACTGTTTTTTATTTTTTGGTAGCAAGCAGAGCGTCGGTGAACAATCCCAAAGATCAGTGTTTCCTCCCCTGCAGTGCTTGTTAATAGAGCCTTGTTAATAGTGGGGGAAGAGACAAGAACAAAATAACTTCAGCAGTTTATTGTTTATGAGAAGGTGTTAGATATGGAGTTATGTGTCTGTGAAACGCCCTCATTCACACTCAAATTGTCAGCTTCTGCTGTAAATCAAGGCAGTAAAATTGGATGACAGAGAGAAAGTTGGCAGCAGCCAATGACAAATTCTCCCTATCTCAAACGCAGCTGACATCTTAAAGCTGTGATCAAGTGGAATGATCAAAGGCATTCAGTACTCCATTGAGAAGTATAGTGTGTGTCTGCGTCTGTGTGTGTGTGTCAAGAGATTTAGTGAAAGTCAAATTCAAACTGAATTGCATTTTTTGTTAAGAAATGAGTATATGCGTATCTGCAGTATTTGCTTTGACTTATTTATATTTATTTGGTCAAAACCAAATTTCAGTTTTTTATATTTTTGTCCCTGTAGTAATAGCGACCCCTATATTCTCCAGAGAGTGTGAATTTTCTGATACTGACCATATATTGTGGTAGTTATATAAACCATATACTGTATTAAATATTTCACATCACAATTAGAGTGACCAAAATTCTCATAGATATCAGTTTTGTTGTGGTTTTGTTAAAATGTGCTGAAAATGTTTAAAAAGTCCTGTTACACACACTGAGATCATTTTACGAAGTTTTATAGTGAAAACTTCTAAAATAACGTCATGTCTTAATGATAATTAAAAACAGTAATCGTAATTGTTGGGAATGTTACCACGGTTTATCGTGAAAACCGGTAATCATTTTCATCCCTAGGTTGTATTAGTTGTAAAAAGATTGATAGACAAATTGTCTGAACTTAGACAAAAATTAAGAATATCCCAGACATGGGAGCTGCCACGCTGGTAACTTCATTTGGAGCCAGAATTTGCACAGTATTGATCAGGGTTGGAGCTGCGGTATCAAGGTCCTGCCGCTAAACTCGTCCGACTCAATTGAAACATTGAAACCCTCTTTTTATAACAGAAAAAACTGGCCTCATTAAAACCAAAGTTATCAGAAAAATGAGCATTTGAACAAACATCAGCGTGTAAGAACTACCTGAAGTGACAGAAACCATCTTTGAGCAAAATTTATTTGACGTGTAATTTGATGATTTAGTTTGGCCGATGTCCCATCTGCTGACATGGTGGATTTATGGGCTATACTGCAGCCAGCTACCAGGGGGCAACGTGAGATCTGGCTTCAGTTTTAGGGAGCTGTCATGTTGACCATCTTAATATACGTCAGTGGTGCTGACTAAAAATGATAGTAATTTAATTTGATTTGTTTGGCATCTCTGTGGGCAGTCATTAAATGGTGTGTATCATCAGCTCCAATGGCCACACAGGAAGTTAAGCAACTGAGGCTGACGTTGAAAAGCGTTACTTAACCCATATGTGACATGAACACTCCCTACTGCCACTGATTAAGCAGGTGTTTGTATGACATGAACAAAAAACTGCATCTAGTAGGAGTCAGTGCTAATGTTGGCAAGCTTAGCTAACTAGCTTCCATTTTCCTTGTGGAAGTGAAGCTATAGTAGCTTACAATTTATGAGTGCTTTTTGGGTTGCATATGCGAGCCAGCTAGCCTTCCTTAGTAACTAGTTAGCCTGAGTTGCTAGCTAATATTTTTCTTGTATAATACAAACCTAACAGCAGGATGGGTCAACCCCGAATGTTGTATTTTGTACAGATAGCATAAATCAGTAGTTGATAACGACGCTATATGGGAGCCTCTTGAAAAACAGGGAAAAGCATCTTTGCACATACATGTTCCAGTAAAAACGCACCGTGTGAGACAGTGCGTCTCCTAGCAACGCCTCAAATGTCTCTAGGCTGCTGCCAAAGAAGACATCCACCCAGAGGGAAGCAAAGCTTAGACGCTGTTTCCACAGATATGTCCCCAAAAACAGTTGCTCTTTTGAAAAACATGCACAGTAGCTGAAGAATCCTTACATTTTTATGCTTCCTAATACAGAAAGTAATGAAAGGTTTGTTCTGTTCTGAAAGTAGCTTTTGGTCTTGGATTTATTTACTCATTAGCTGGATGATTTCTAGTATATTTTTAGCTCATGGTAGGGATTAAGTGTAGGATATAATCTGGTCGCTTTCAAACTGTAGTATGCACCAATCATCCTCTGGTCTTCAGTCATAAGTCACGGTTAAGATACAATATCCAAGTATAGAGCTCCAGTCTAGATAGTCAGTGAACTTGTGAACTTTCTGTCTCCAGTGGAGAAACTCCAGTGAAATCCGACACAAAGACAACCTGTAAGTCACATCATTCATCATTAAAGACGATGAAACAGATCAAAGAGTAGATGAATTGAGCTTTTCAGCTTTCAACAGGCGCCGCAGGTATGGTACTGCTTCCCACTGTCCACGCCACCTAGTCCCAGCACAAAGGGAGAAGAGCCTGACAAGTGAGCGTATGACAGAAAGGATTATGTTGAGTTCAGAGGTCACATTTCTTTAATGTGCAAACCCTCCAAAATACCTTTTATTGCTGTCTGGGAGAAAAGCGAAAGCCTTAGTTTAATGCGATAGAACGGAGGTCCTCATTGGTTTTAAAATATGCAAAGAAGTACATGCTAACATTAACCACTGCCTACATTATTTATCCTCCTGAAAAGTGTTTTATCAGCACTAGGCCTGCTTTACTTTACTTTTAAATATTCAAATTAGAGCGGAACTAAAATATCTACCATGCAAGAAAGGAGCTCTTTTACATTTTATTTTGAAATTAAGCTCATAATTCTCATATGTTTGGTTAAAAATGGCTTGGTTTATTGCAAATTCTGTAGGGATGCATTTTTTAAAGGAATTGCCGAAGGCCTTACTACCCGCAGTAATCAATATTGGTTTTCTGTGAGGCTGAAATTCAGTCAAGAACTGATGATTTTTCAACTCTTGCTCCCTGAGACATGAAGTTTTGACTGAAGGGAAGCTCAGGCTGTTTTAAAGGGAGAGTTCACCCAAAAATCAAAAATACTTATTTTCCCCCTGGCCTGTAGTGCTATCTAACCATCTAGATTGTTTTGGTGTGAGTTCCTAAGTTTTGGAGATATCAGCCATAGAGACGTCTGCCGTCTCTCTCTTGTAAGCAGTTTCATAGAGGAACTACTTTCTTCCTGCGGTTGGATCTACCACAATACTTTAGAATATACCGGAACTGGTTTCTTTTCTTCTAGAAAGAAGGTAGTTTCTACATGGAACTTCTCACAACAAAGTCTGTGGATTGTTTTTAGTAACTGGGTCATGATTTTTGGAAAGAGACACTGGTTTTGAATCTTTCAGATGTATTTTTTACAAGCCAACAAGCCATTTAGTCCCATTATACTGGAGAGAAGGCAGCCGATATCTCCGAAACTCTGCAACTCACACCAAAACAATGTGGTGGATAAAAGGCAAACAGGCTTGGGGGGGTATATTTTTGATTTTGGGGGTGAACTGTCACTTTGAGTGATATAATAAGACACCATCAAGCTTCATTTTTAGCCTTATAATAAAATCAAAACCAACAATAACTGGTCAGCCACACAGTTTTACTGAAACAGGAGAATTACAAGATGACTGCGTGTCAAGCAAGAACTGTATTTCACAAGTTTAGTTGTGCTTTGAGCAATGACTTCAAATCCACTTTAAATTGTTCAAGAGTGAACTTGAAAATGTACGAAAAAACCCAGTATGAGAGAGTGTGTGTGAGAGAGATTTTTAAATGCAGTATGTTTTCCTTAGTAACACCATAAGGTCATAAACTAACAGATTAATCTCTCACAAGTTACTTTGTGTCCATTTCTTCGTCTTTAGTTCCCTGCTGTGGACTTTATTTACATGGCAGGAGGTTTTAGAGAGAGAGGGAAAAGCTTTTACTGTGGTTTACATTGGCCATGTATCATTGGGCTTACTAAAAACTAAAGAGCTGTTCCTTGCTTTTTAGCACTCAATCTTTTCCCCCCCGCTCTTTATTCCCTAACACCCATCACAAATTTGGTCTGGTATGTGACTGCTAATTTATCCTTTCAATGTATGATATCCTGTCATCTCCTCATTTGTCCCTGAGTGTTTCTAATCTGAGATAATCCCAGTCAAATCCTTTGATTGTGTGTTTGGACCTGATCCATCTCTAAAGAAGCAATTTAATGGGCTTCATGGCACTTGGTGTAAAGTCATTTATCTAGTGGATTGGATGTGAATGCTTGTTTTAATAAGTGCTGTTCATGAATAGTAGGAGACGTGCCATTTAATTAGGCAGAGTGTAGACCTATCCTATCCCCACAACTTCTCCAAGCTGTTTTTTTTTTTATTTGGAGCGAAGTGCTTTGTTTGAGAAGGTGTGGAACTCTTCAGATTTTAATGTGTTTAAAGAAAAAAAAAAACTGTGATCTTGTGGGTTTCGAAAGGTTTGGCTGTAGTTTTAAAAAGGGCTGTGCAATATAAAGGATGTAAACACTCATAGTGAAAGAAATATATCCTTGATATGAAAAGGAGAAAGTTTTGATATGTTACACTGCTAAATAACAAATTAAAAACAGGTCACACAAGTAAAGCGGCCTTTATCCAAATATATGTCAGTGCTGCAGGAACAGACGGCTCACTTCCCAAAATAGGCACAACAGAGTTGGTTTAGTCAACTAAACACACCACATGCTATTGTTTAAGATTCAAAACCAGAAAGATGGTATTCAGTTTACAATAAGAATGAGAGATTTGCCACTGAAGATTCATAGAGTTTTTAACCCTTTGAAGGTCAGAAGTCAGTAAACCATTATAACTGATAAAAGTAGTGAAAATGTTCAATCTTTTTTTCACCCGATTTTACTGAATAAATACACAAAACATACTGATGCAAAGGATTTCTAAATGTAGAAATATGAACAAAATATTTCTCAACACTATATTTATTTTTTTAGTTTCTGGGATATGCTAATTATTATGACCAAAGGCATTTTGATAGTTTTGTCTGCAATAGAAATATTTTCCCAGCAGTATTAGGGTTTTTGCTTATTTTGATGTAACTGACCCTTTGCTAAGCCCCGTCTCCAAACCGCAACTGTCCAATCATAGATTAGCAGCCATAACTAAGGCACCGCAGGCCTGTCAAGCTTTGCATTTCTCTTCATGTAGAAGCAGAGTGTATGAGGTACTCTGCGCTTCATGAATCAGGATTGTGGCGTATTTTTTTGTAGTCTCAAAAACGTGAAACACAAGAACACACGTGCGGGGGAATAGATTAAATTCTGTTTTTATCTGCTCCAACATGAGCTGCAAACGTTAGCATGTCCAGCTAACTAACGCTAGCTTACTAGTTGCAGTAACTTTACCTCCAGCCAACCTTGTTAGATACCACTGCATCTGCATTTGTTATGTGGGAGGCTTGAGGAGGAGGATGTGGGTTGTTGCAAAATCAGTGAGTCGATGACGATGCATTTCTCTCTGGCTCACTTTCTTAGGTCCAAGCTGGGTTAGCTGAGCTTTTATCCCGGCCCTGGGGCGATCGTGGTCCGGCTGGTCTGGCTGTGTGACCTGTCTCAAGGTCCGCTGCACTAACCGAGTCCCTGCGCTTCCTTTTCCCATGTTAATGAGTGTATTTGTGTCATTTATCATGTAGACATGCCTGCCGTATTTCACCATCCGACCAGTGTTTGCTGAGATGTAAGCTAGCTTTAGCCTCAGTCTTTTAGCATGAATGTTAGGTCATGTACGCAGCTGCCAGCAGCCAACTTTACACTTTACACTTTCACATTATTCTTGTTTTAAAATGTGTCAGATGGAAACAAAATGTCAGCTGGAGACGGTCTTCTTGGCTGACTCAAGGAGTTAGCATTAGCTCACATTGGCCAGCTACACTTATGAAAATGGCTTATGAGAGTCATAATTTTAGCCGACAAAAGCCACGGTCGTCAGCTAAAAATAAGAAACTGCTATTGTTTTCTTCTCTGGGAAATCACAGACCTTGTGTTTCAACAATTACTCCGTTTCCATATTAAATCTCCGTTATAACTGTAAACTGCATATGTGCAGTGCTGGAATGGAAAGCTTGACAAGTGTAACAACGGTAAAGGACGATGGTGCTTAGCGAAGGGTCAATTTCCTAAATTATCTTTACTGCTTCTCATCCCTAAAACATGTACAAATTAAGCTCGAAACTATTAACTCGATCCTATGTTTCTCATTCTCTCTGACACAAATATTTACAATGAAAATTATGATGATAAGTATTTGTTGACATCCTTTTATTTCATGTCTAAATTGTGAGGGCAACGTAAATTTAAAAGAAACAAAAGATATTTGAAAGCCCAACATCCTGCAGTGTCTGTCATCAGTTACATAAGTTGACTGATTTGATAACCTTTTAGAACTAAAAGTAGGCTAATGTTAGTGTAGCTCAAGTTCTGCATGGATTCAGGGAGCGTGGCCATGCTCCTTTAACAGCAGAGCTGAGATCCTCCTTCTAAAAGATGACCTATGATTTCTTACAACTCATTAAGAGACACTAATTCATTTTGTAAACATTTAACATAAATTGGTGTTAATTTTAAGCTCCGTGAAGAGTGAATATACGGAATATTTCGTATTTCATCTGCTTTAACGACACAGATGACACATTTTTACTGCTCAACTGAGTGAAACATGAGGCCGAATTTAGTAGAAGAGAACAATAAGATATAAAAAGTCTGTTTGATCAGGTAACAAACATTATCAGTGTCTGATAAACAATAATGACACATCAGTAATGACTTGTGCATCCATTCTTATGTGATAGGGGAGACCTGGGATGGTAGTAACATTTTTTGTTTGAGCATCAGTAACTCAAGAGTTGTTTGTGCTAGAACTTTGATGCACAGTATTTGGCTACTACGCAGAAAACTAGCGCACAATAACAGATTATGTGAGTTAATGTCAAATATAAGGAGTTCCACTGTTACGAAAAAAAACCCCACTACTGTGGTGCGTTGTAACACTAGCTGAGGATAGAAGTAACAATGAGAGGTAATTTGCTGAGCCACGCTATCTAATTTATGAACGAACTTTATTTAAGGATAAAGAATAACAAGTTTTGAATAAAGTGAACAATTTGACGTGACCAAAAAAGATTACAACTAAAACATGACTGATAAATCTTTACTCAAACAAAATTAAGACAGAGGACTAAAATCTGACTAAACCTCACTCAAATTTACAGTAAGCAAAAGGGATGCACGATAACTGTTTTTTCTCACTGATACCGATAACCGATAACTTCCTACTTCTCATAACTGATGCCGATAACCGATAACATTTTTATTAGATTATATATACACCTCAGGTAAAGAAAGGCAAAGATGTAGTGAGTAAAGATGAATTTAACATTATAACTCTGCCTCTGACTTATGAAAATAATGTAACATACATCACTAGTGTTGTAATCACAACAAAAACAAGAAAAGTTATGACTCAAAAAAAGACAAAACTATTATTGTTTCACTCAGCTGCATCACTCAATAAAGATTTTACAGAACAAAAATTCAAAAAATGAAGTGCATCACTGTCCATACAAAAATAAACGATATACAGAATGAAAGCTCTGTTCGTTGTTATGGATTAGCGTTTGAATGTGTGTGTTGTTCAAAATTCTTGTCAAAATGAACACTGCTTCCTCAAGTGAAATAAAGGGCGGGATATATATGTTAATGTTGCTCTAAACTTATAGCAGCGCTTTAATTTCCTCACAGTGAATTGATCCAGTCCTGTGTTGGGGTTTTTCTAATGTAATGTGACCCCACAAAATAATTTGGTGTGATAATGATACTGGATTTGAAAATAACTACATACAGTAGTAAGCTTGTTTTACTTGCTAAAGGTCACGCTAACATTTGCCACCTATGTGTGTCCAGATAAATTCACAGTTAAATCCAGCCTGTACAGTTTTGCTTTCATGGTTAAAAAAAAAAAGAAATCATAGGAAGCTTAATGATTTTGGGGTGAGCCAGAATATCAAGAATCTGATGGAAAGCTTCTTATCCTTTAACATGGTTGCATGGTACAGACACTCTGATGTTAAGAAAAACTGTCAAGAGTGATCCGCCCCATCCATTGTGTACACAATTTGAACTACTTCTCTCAGGAAGGCGCTTTAGAGAGCCACAAGCCACCAAAAACGTAAAAAATCAACTAAACTGTTAAACACACACTCAATTGTGCATTTGAATCATTAAATTTGTTTTGTTTTTTTTAAAGTAGAATTTCGTCATTTTGTGCTCTGTGTAATCGGCCCAATGAACTGCTCTCAAATTGCCTAAGACTGAACTCTAGGTTCTCACAATTGACTGTTTATTTATGATCTATGCTGACTGTGGTGAAGCTAAATACTTCCCACATCTCGGAAGATTCATTGTTTTTTAATATTGTTAATTGTCCTGTTTTTGTGCAGTTTTCTACATTGTGGACAATAAAATGTAACCTAATCTAAACTAACCTAATGTACCTACTGTAATATGTTATGGCTCTCCCCTATCTGATCCAGTATTTGTTTTTTAATTATTTTATCTAGTTTTGTCTTTTACACTTTGGATTTAATTCACTTTTTATTTATCGTTTTACTCTCAAGCACTGTGTAATTTAGTTTTTGAAAAGTGCTATATCAATAAATTATTGCTATTGTTCTAAGTGACCAGCCACTGAGAGAAACACCATAGTCACAAACTAACTTTACTATTTCCTTTTTCCCCCTTAAAATGCTTTTTTAGTAATAAGACACAGTGCATTTATGTATGATTTGTGTTTAAATTGATTTTCTTCTTGCAAATCTTAAAAGTTGTGGTCAGTTTAGATATTTAATCCACTTCAAAAATCATTTTCACCTTAAGGGAATCTGGTGAATATAGACTAAAAAATATTTCCATGTACACATATATTTAAAAGTAATATAAACGTAGGCTGATAAATGTCACAACTGTTTCTGGGGAACTTTCCATTGGTGTTTTATACTCAGTCAGAGAGATGGGGAAATTCCAAAATCTGTTACTCATTTCCCAGCAGTGAGTGTACATGATGGTTTGTTGCAACACCATGTTGTTTTTAGGAAAGACTTTTTCTCCATTTCATGCTCCTCCTTCATTGTGAAACCCTGCCAAACTTATTGTATTTTCCCATAAACAAAGCTGAAATTAAAAAGCATCTACTTTTGTGTCATGCCACCACCATTAGTTCCCCACTCGCAGCATCTATTTTTAGACAGTCTTGACAGAATGCACCAAATTCGCTGGAAAGTTTTTCTCTTTTTTTCTCTGTCTTTCTTTTTTTTTTTTTTTTTTTTTTTTTTTTTTTTTTCTGCATTTGGCTTCCTGTCCTGACGCGCTCCAGTGTGACGCTCTGATTGGCTGCTCAACGCACAACTTCCTCAAAAACAAAAACACAGAGCTATCAGCTGACTGTGTGTGCAGTTGTAGAAAGTGCTGATATGCAGGCGTAAACTTCTGCTTTGACACGCTGACTCGTCTGTAAATGTCCATGTAATCCCAGCGAGAGATAGACAGAGGAATGTTAACAGGAAGTGGAGGGAACTGCTGGTATCTGGAAGTACTCAGGAGTGAGTGAAGAGGTCGTCTCTCAGCCACAACAAAGAGTGAAATATGGGCACTGAGTACCAACCACTGTCTTCAGCGCAGTCATGCAGAAGTTTATTCATTGGTATGTACGTCGTCCGAAATTGTTACTTTCCATCTCGTGAGGAGCATTTATTACGCTTAACGGATTTTTCTACATATTAATGGTAGAAATCTAATTACTGCTATTGTTTTTTTATATCTGATAACGTCTGTTTTCTCTGTCATCCAGATGTTACAGCACTGACACCAGGGCCTGTATCTATCAAGCATTTCAGAATCCCTTCTAAGATTTGTGTTGAAAGTTAAAGTAGGATTAAAATCACTTCCTCAAAGCAGAACTTTAGGCTCATTTATGAAGCTTCCTTTGCTTATTTTAAGCAAAGCAACAACACACAGCTTCAAAGGATGAAACTGTCATTGTCATCTGTTTTGTTTTATAAAAGCT
>JAJHUR010103350.1:0-21244 GCA_027495735.1 Lutjanus campechanus
GGAAATCAGAGGATCCAGACTTCTACTAGTACATAGAGAGGAAGGAGGAGGAGGAGGAGGAGGAGGAGGAGGAGGAGGACGAGGAGGAGGACGAGGAAGAGGGAGGATAATACAAAAACTACTCATCATCATCATCATCATCAGCCGTGTGGCGACTCCAGAGGCCGGCCTCGTGTCTCTGATTGTGGAGATGTTTAACTGTACACGATTAACTGACATGCATCTGAGTAAAGCTTCAAACAGACGAGAGGAGGAGGAGGAACTGGACAGCTAGTGTTTAATCAGATCAGCTCAACGTTACACTGAAAAACATTTAAAGGAACAAACGCAGAGTTTTTCAAACCGGGTCTCATTATTTAAACTGATTCTGACCTCTGCTGTAGCTGTGAGAAACTTAACAAACAACTAAAATTTCACAGAAATCATTTCGAATATTTGCTTTTTGAGTCCAAACAAAAGTAAATAAAAATCAGTGCTGTGAATTAGCAGCTGCAGCTAACATCCCACCAATTAATCAATTCATCTGCAGCTATTTTTATATTCAGTTCACTTGTTTTTTTTTAAGTCTCACTGGTTTCAGCTTCTTAAATGACATAATTTGCTGTTTTTCTGTCTTATTTGACAGTAAATTGAATATCTTTGAGTTTTAGACTGTGGGCTCCTGTCACTATTTTCTTACATTTTAGTGAAAAAAAAAAGATTAATGGAGAAAATAATGGACCGATTCATTGATATGATCTGATCACATCCATGCAATGTTATATAGGTGTTTTTTTGAATTATTAATATCATTTTAACCTGCTTATTTCCCATCAGTATCAACCAATTTGCAAAATGTGGGTACTGAAATCAGGAAGGAAAAAATGGTTTTGGTTCTCGTCTCATAAAGAAACTCGAGAGGAACAAAAACTGTTGGTTTCACTTTGATTTCACAGCTCAGGATCCATCAAAGTGATCATCAGCCGTACCAACCAATCAATATGTCTGATTCTGTTAAAACTGTACGATACACAGAGTCACAGTCAGGTTTTATGACAGTGTTGGTTTGGTATTTTATTGTATTAAGATAAAAAGAGATCAGGATGGTGCGATTTGGTTAAAAAAAGTTATTTTTGACTGAAATTGTTGTTGCAATTAGCAGAAATGATCAGTTTTGCTTTACAATTTTCATGTTCACTGAAAAACAATGTGAGATTTACTGAGATTTTTAGGTCAGGTCATCTCTGCAGCACTACAGTATCTCATTAAAATGCTGTTTTCTTACACGTCTTTTTCAAAAATCGTGTTTTGTATATTGCACTTGTACTGCGATTGCGATTGATTGTAAATTGTGCAGCCCTAAAACAGACGTTCAGAGTTTCCCTTAAAGGATTATTTGCAGCTGGAAAAAAGATTCAGTTTCAGCGTTCTGAATGATTTCTGTGAAGTTGAAGTTAGTTAATAAAGTTTTCTGCTTCCCTCCGAGCATGTTGCTGCTGATTCTGTGACAGAACAGCCACAATTATGAGACCCGGACTGAAAACAAAACACTGCATTGCTCCTTTAAGTGTGCATCTCGACTGCTGTAAACGTGGAACCCAACGAGGGATTCAAATAAAATAAAACTAAATGAAAAAAAAAAAAATCAAGGCATTTTTCTATACTTTGTTTTAATCCGGTCAGCTGACACAAAACGCCGACTCGCCAACACAAACACGTGATGTCATGTTCATGTAGAAACATTTCTCATTGGTAAATAATGACAGAAAAAAAAGAGAAGAAGAAGAAGAGGTGACTGATGATAAATTAACCGCGTTAACGTTGCTCCGAGGTGGAAACTGTGATATAGATATAATACAGTGGTTATCTTTACCTTTTTTCTGTGTTTGTTTAACCTGCTCACTGACTCTACAGCAGCACTTTCTACTGTACTTCAAACCTTCGTCGCTAATTCTGTCAGAAACAGAAGAAAAAATCTACAAAATGGACATCAAATAAAACTCTAAATCTTCGGTCTGGAATGGAAATTTCAACAGTAGCAAAAAAAAAACAAAAAACATTCAGGTTTATTGACATTTCATGATATTCTACACCTCACAGGGCTTCTGTAGGCAAGAGAGCGATACCAATACTTCAATGTGGACTAAATTATAGTAAAGTAGCATGGCCTGTAGTTAGAGTCCACAGTGCTAACCGCTGCCCTCTCAGATACCCTGACGGCCCTCTGGATGTGGATGTTTGGGGAGGTCTGGAGGGTGGCGGGCGGCGTCACCGTCACCCAGGAGGACGAGGAGGAGGAGGAGGAGCAGGCGAATGAAGAAGAAGAAGAAGGAGGAGGAGGAGGAGGTAAATACGGAAACTTCCAGTGAGTTTCTCTGGGTGGAGGGCTAAAAGCAGGAGGCTGACGGGGGGAGTTTAGAAGCAGAGGAGGATACAGAGGTATCCGGAGATGACAGGTGGTGCAGGAGTCTCCGACAGTATGACGTAGGGGGAGATTCGAGGGCAGTTCTGGGGGGGAGGGGGGCACTCGTGGGGCGCCGGCCCCCCGACTAGAAGGTCTTCCTGTGGATGGCACGTGCTCTGTCTTCTTCATATTCCCGCTTTGACACCCACATCTTTTTAAAGGTGTCCAACGACGCCAGGATAGAGCCGCTGCAGGGAGGGAGGTGGGGGAGGGGGAGGGGGAGGGAGACAGAGACGGGACGGTCAGGTTCTAAATGTTCACACATCCTGAAACAAGAGTCAGAACTGAACTCTGAGTTCTTACCCGATCCATGTGGAGTAGAGCCTCTCCTGGGGAGCAGAAATCTGCACAAGACAGAAAGACAACAGGTCATAAAAACATATTTTAACTGAATATTAGCATCTCATGTCCACCTGATCCCATCACAGCGTGTAGGTTTCACATTTTTAATCACTCGTTCACAAGAAAAAAGTTTCCTATAAAGAGATTAATCACTAACTCGTCCACTCATGTCACATACGAGACACGCCGCCCATGTGGCCTTTCATTTACTGCAACAACGACCAGAAAACTTAAACAGAGTTTCTGCTCGTGGCCTCTTTCAATGACATGAAACAGGTTCTGATGCCACCTAGTGGTGGAGAACATGATCTGTTATTAAAAAGAAGGGAGGCTTTCTTGAGATTCACATTACAGACATGAACTTCTAGTTAATGTAAAATTATAAATTACTGTCTGATGTGGATATGTATACATATCCATATATTCTAAAAGACTAGTCAAATAGAAAGCTTGATTTATTAGATGTATACCCACCCCGGCTGGAGCATTCTGGAGTTGGGCGTTAACTTAATATCATAAATTAGTCTTCCTCTTTACTGAAAAGTCTTTTTTACATTTTTCACTGTGTTTTTTTTGAAGAATTTGCACTGATTGAAAGTTCATTTTTATTATTTAAATTGCACAGATGCTGACTGATTTCTTGGCATTTATTCTATTTATTCAAACATTCAGGTCTTGTGACTATTTAACGGCTCTTGGGATCAACATGTATTTAACGTTGGATGATGTTCGTGATTATATATGATGATACTTGATGTTTTAAATTTTTTGGCTTTAGGGTTATTTAAGGTTAAATGAATATTGAAGATTTATTGTGATTTATTGTCTGGCTGATGATGCATAAAGCCGATTCAGGTGATGATCAATCTCAGCAGTCCTCTGTATTTGTATCTATATGGATTTTTTTTTTCATACCTCCCACATTCCTGTTGATATTTAATAATCTGCCAGCAGAAAGTGAGACAGCGAGTCAGAGTTTCTCTCATTGTTTTAAAGTCGCACTTTCCTCCAACACACTTGTCACACATTCAGGTGTGCAGAGATTTTTTTTGAGGACAAAAACATCAAGCTTTCTGGAATTAAAGTCATTAATTTACAAGAAAAGAGCAGAGGGAGGAGGGCGAACGTCATTAACTGACAAACTGGACTCACCTTGATCTTCACGTCTTTGGGCGCCAGCTTCTTAACTTCAGTTAGTAGTCGCTCCCCAAAGCCTGAAAGAAAAGAGACGGATTCAGTGAGAAACAGACAGGATAATAAAAGTGTTTAGACGATGTGGAACCAGGGACGTTGTCTCCTCTAAAAGAGACCTGAGCTCCCCTGAAAGAATCAAAAATTAAACTCTGGTGGGCTGTTTTATAAAACCGATGAACAGACATGAGTATTTCTGCAGCACCGACCTTTGATGAGTGTCGATCCTCCACACAGTACGATGGTGGAGAAGAGTGTGCGTCGCAGGTCCATGTCAGACTTCTGGATAGCGTAAGCCAGGACCTCGTGGATCCCCGAGCTCTCGTCCCCGATCAGGTCGGGTCTGAACAGCAGCTCTGGAGCGCGGAACCTGGCCGGGCCGATCTGAAAAGGACGTCACACGTCAGGGTTTATGGTTCGGAGGAACATGTGGAAATGTTTCAACCATCATCGTCTGTTGGACTCACGTTTAAAGTGCTTCCATCAGGGAGGACGTACTGAGCCTTCTCCGTTTCTAAAGTCTCGTCCTTTTGCGGGTTGAGAGACAAATAACAGGCTCTCTGCAGGGTCAGAAACACATTTCATTAGACAAAGTCAAAGTTATTCATATTTAAAATCCATCCAGAGCGTCCATCTCACCTCTTTGACAGTACGAACGACCTCGAACTCTGCAGACGTGTTGAAGTTGTAGCCTTCCTTGCGCAGCAGCAGGCGGAGGTACCGCGAGACGTCTCGTCCGGCAATGTCCACGCGCATGATGGAGTGTGGGATGGCGAAGCCCTCGTAGATGGGCACGACGTGGGTCACGCCATCCCCTGAATCCAACACGACACCCGTGGTGCGACCTGTGGCGTACCTGTGTGAAGCAGAGGCCCGTCACATCACATTTACACACTCCACCGTCAGTTTCCATCAGCTGTCTGGATGTTTTAAAGGTCAGAGCGGCCATTACGAGACGCAAAAGGTCAGAAATAATGTTTAGGTTCACTTCAGTCTGAGAATGATGTTCCACTGACACAGAGGAACATCACAGCTTTGGTTTTATGAACTGACGTAGTAACTTCTGACACTGCAGAAGGCACAAATCAGCTGATGATTCATCTTCCCGTTTTATTGATCATGTTTCTGCTACAGCTTCATGTTCTTGTCCTCAGCTGGCAGGAGCGAATCAGACAGAGGCCTCAAGTTTCACAACGATAAACTGAAGGAAGTGACAGAAAACACCGGGCTGGCTGAATCGGTTCTGGTGTGTGTTTGTAATAAATATCTGTCGACTCTTTCCATTATTGGGAGAGACTCTGTTTAGGACGCACAGACTCCGTCTTCATGTTTTTACACCAATAACAAGCCAAACACTTTCTGAAACTTATTACAAGCAGCAAAGTCACTAACAGCGTTACTCTCAGTCTTTGAGCACAAAAATCCTCCCAGATGATCAGCTTGGCCTTTGACAATGTTCTGTCCACAACTCAGTGTCCTCTGCTGGCTATGTTTGCCTCAGTGTCATCGGTTTTAGCACTCAGCTAGCCTTCATCGCTGTCGGATCAGACGGTGACGTCCCAATATTTGTCAGGATGTGGGCTCAAAGGCTGTGTTGCAGACTTTCACAATAAAACCCAGGCTTCAGATTAGATTAGACTTGATATTACTGTGTTAGTTTGGGTTGGGAATCTGTATGAAAACTAACTGGCAATTAAACAATCCTCTTCCTTTTTATTTTAAAAAGTTAGCTGCATTAATGAATGAATTAATCTATTTGAAAGCATCATGCAATGTCCTGCCTGTATGACAAGTGAGGGAGGGGTGGAGGGAACCTCACCGCTGCACCGTCAGCTCCGAGGAAAGACCTCGCTGTCCAACAGAGCAGGTACAGAGTTTTAGCGGTGAAACAGACGGACCAGAGAGTTATTTCCTTCATCACAGAGTTGGTTGAAATTGTTCAGCGCTGCAGTGCGCGTCACTCTGCAGTTCTCGTTCGTTACAGCTGATCCCCAGCATCTTAACGTCTCTGGGCGATGGTAAAAAGTTTTCACAATACACTTCACATTTGTCTCACGTTGAAACATGTCTGCAACCGCTGCCTTTAGAGAAGATGAAGTACATCTCTCCCTGTCAGCTGCTGATAAGTCCTGCGTGTGCGCGATGTCCCCGCAGCTCAGTTCTGCCTTTTTTACTCCATCAACATCATGATAACTGACATTTAGAAAATTTGACTTGTATGAACTGATTGTGAATTGTCTACGTCTGCATCTCGATCCTTAGTGAATTTAAATGTTAAAAAACTGAACAATCATTTTTCATTTTCTCCTGTCAGGAAAAAAAAAAAGATTTGCATTTTGATTTGCTTTTAATAAATAAACCAAATCAAAATCAAACATTTAACTAAATATTGATAAATCTGCTAATATAAATATCTAAATATACTTGACAACACAAACACATTCAGACAGCCTCTGTGTCACTCGAGTATGAAGTCAGCAGAAACGTGACGCTGGTTTTTGCACTCAAACCACCAAAAAGTTGCAGAACTTGACACAACTGGGGAGATCTTCAGAAAGAGGAAACTAAACTGACGAGCCAGAGCCACTGAACAGGTCTGTCTCCACCTAACCATCAGAGGGAGGAGCACTTACAAGCTGAGGACGGCCTGCATGGAGATGAAGAGAGCAGGGACGTTGAAGGTCTCAAAGAAAACCTCTGCAGCCTTCTCTCTGTTCTTACTGGGGTTGAGAGGAGCTTCAGTCAGCAGAACAGGATGCTGTCGAACACAAAGAGAGCGAGGTTACTGACGCTCCAACATCAGATCTGTGTGACCTTGATTATGATGCAGCAGGAGGAGGAGGAGGAGGAGGAGGAGGAGAGGAGCCTCACCTCCTCGGAGAAAGTCTGCAGCTGCTCCTTGGAATAAACGTACTGCCAGATCCTCTCCATGTCGTTCCAGTCCTTCACGATCCCGTGCTCCATCGGGTACCGAACCGACAACAGGCCCCTGTGCTCCTGATCAACACACAAACACACACAAACACACATCACAAAGATGGAAATGAACAATTGAAGCTAAAATACTTTTGTACATTTGCATTTCTTCACTAATGTTGGGTGTGTTTCCGCTCTGCTGTGGTCTGTCACATGCTTCAAAAACTGCAGAGATGATGAAACAAACTGTAAACTACAACAGCTGTTGTCTGTGTGCGCCAGTTTTTCAGCAGAGCGGCAAAGAGAGACACATTGTTGAGGAAAAAAGACCTCACATGACATCTTGGCCTGAAGGCTCGTGGGAGAAGAAGAACGTCATGTGATCTGATGAAAATGATTTTAGAATATCACAATAAACACTCGTATGATTTAATCCAAACAACCGGCCTCGACACGTCCACATCAACCTGTCAGAGGCCCCGGGACAAAAACCAGCACATGTATGTGCACGTATGCAGAAGAAAGCATCGCTCCTCCTCTGGAATAAAACTTAATTTGTCTGAATTTTTGGTGATATCACTAAACACAACTTAATTTAGGAATACGCACCGTGTGAGCACAACACTAAGTACGGTTATAAACCAGGTAGGGCTGCAGCTTACAATTATTTTCATAGTCGATTAACTGGTCGAGTATTTTCTCGTGGGTCTGGGCGACACAGCTGAACCTATCCTGACAGTGAAGTTTCATATCGGTTGATATCGATAATTATTGATCATGTAGGTTGTGACTGATTACATGTTGTGCGCTCCGAGGTGATAAAATCAGTAAAAACCACAATATTTTTGACCAAATACCTTGATACTGTGACAACATTGTAAGGACGACTGTTGGTACTTTCACAGACTACGATACAATATTGATATACTGCTCAGCCCTATTTTCTCAATTTGATGATTAATTGTTTTGTTTTAAAACAATCTGAGACATGTTGATCAGTTTTTCCCGAAGCCAAGATGACGTCTTCAAATGTCATTTTACTCACAAGCTAAAGATAATTCAGTTCACCGTCACAGACGAGTAAATAATATTCACATTTAAGAAGCTGAAATCAGAGAAGTTTGACTTCTTTCTTTGAATAAAGCAACACTTTTACATTTATCAGATGAGACGGTGCATAAGGGAGACTGATACAGTAAAACTAAAGATATCAGCTCCAGCTCTGCTACCAGTCAGAACATTACTGAGATTTTTAAAATTGAGAGTGCCTCAATAAGAACTTGATATTGGATTTGATTATTAATGTTGTATTGATCCCTTTGGTTCCCATAGAAACGATGATAAACTTGAACTTGAGCTTTGGAAGAGCTGCAAAGACTTTTAAATGTTTTACACGTCTTTTTCTGCATCACACATCACAGGAGGAATCAAGGTGAATTGTTTTTATTCTGAGCTGCATGTAGTTTTATTTCTGAACAAAAGTACATGTTGTGTGTGCGTGCATGCGTGTGTGTGCGTGCGTGCGTGTTACCTCTGCTTTGGGTCCGATGAAGAGGTCTCCCTCCAGGGCTCCTGCCATCACGCGCACATGCTTGGGACGCCCAACACTGTGTCACACACACAGAAACACACAGTCAGACAATTGAAAGTGAACAAAACAAAATAAGACAAAATATCTCACACCTCGGGGCTCCTATTGTTGAGATTTTATTGATACTGATATCAATACTTATACTGACCACCAATACAGAAACTTATCAGTATTCTTATCGATACTACTCAGGGTGTAAATCACAAGTTCTATCACAATACAATATTATTATGATTCTTTGGACAACTATACAATATTTTCTGTTATCACAAAGTCTGCCACGATACGATTATGATTCAGGGCCCTGCGATCAATATCAGACAATATCAAGAGTCCATTTAACACGATTAATTACATTATATAAACTCACAAAAGCAACTGATAAAACATGTGCAACTGAGCAATTAATCGAGTATTTCAACATGTTCCTCATACACAGTATTCATGGAGTGAGTGGTGGCGTGATATGAAAAGATTTTTCGATAAAGGAAATAAACTACACCTGAAATCTTAAATAAAGATGTTATAACAGAGAATCAAAATACACTCCCCATATTCTTACAGTACATCTACCTCTGTTTGTAATCAGAAAATCAAGACTTATTGATCGATTTGCACTTTGTTAGCATTTTACAACAAGGCAGCATAAATCAACAGAGCAGCGGTTTAGTTCTGGGTCTTGATTTTCATTCTAATGACACCACAACTGAGTTATTTCAAACATCTGCTGGGAACAGACGCTTAAATATGAATATTTTCTGCTTTTCTCTGTTTTACATCATTGCATATTATGCATCTTTGGGATTTACTGTTTATTATTGATCAAATAACTAACAATTAACAAAAGATAATAACAATTAATCAATGATGAATTAATCACTTGAAGAAAAAATTTAATTGATCTACTTGCAAATTAAGATCTGGAATCTTGGAGTGTGCTCCACATCATATATAAATAAAGCTTTGATTGAGGGGAAAAAACATATTTGGTATTGTTTGGTATAAGCAAAATGTTCATTTTAAAATAATGATTAATTGATTAATTCATGGTTAATGTTACCAGTGATCAATTAAGGAATGTGCTTGTGATTTGCAAACCTACAGTAAACAACATCAATGTGTCAGTTTGGGGTCTGGAAACTCATTTTATCGACACATTTTCATCAATTATCTGACAAGATAATGGGGCGATGGTACTGGGTGCTGTAGGAAAAGTTAAAGGCACACTTACTAGTTAGGGAAGCAGTATTTGGGGATCTGGTCACCTGCAAAACCAGCCTTGATAACTCCAGAACCCTGGAGAGAAAAAAGAAAAGAAAAGAGAGAGCGATGACATTTAGGCCCAACATGAACATCACAGGGTTATGGTTGAGCTGCAGCACTTTAATCTCTGAGCAGTATGTGTTTGTGAGGAGAGAGGAGGTCATGAGACACAGCCAGAGGCCTCCAGCAGTCACACAGTCAGAAACACTTCGTCCCAGATCGCTTCTGTCTCAACAGCTACTTTGTCCTGAGCCGTTAGGACGAGCGAGACTCGCACAAAAGTCTGATTCTGTGACTTGAATCTGTGTTTCCGATATGTGAAGGAAGGGAAACGCTTTGTGAGGAGGGAACAAACTTATACACAAAAACCGATCCATCAGTTTCTGTGACCCGATTACGAATTTCATTTATATTCCCACTCTGAATGTTGTTTTTTTTAATAAATCATTCTTTATACAACATTCTGATGAGTTTGAAGGACCGTGGTGCTCTGTGGTTATGGTTATCATTCTACACTGTTAT
Source organism: Lutjanus campechanus (assembly GCA_027495735.1). NCBI lineage: Eukaryota > Metazoa > Chordata > Actinopteri > Lutjaniformes > Lutjanidae > Lutjanus > Lutjanus campechanus. The sequence continues at coordinate 10,269 of JAJHUR010103350.1, forward strand.
AAAATAAAATATCAAATAAAATGTCATGTCGGGCAAGTAAATCAGGCAAATCACTTGCCCTACAAAGTAAGTGGTAACAAAGAATTTTGATAATTAAATAATGACTTAAGTAATTTTTCGTGCAAAAATGGCAGCAAATGCTACTTTCAGCCTCTCAAATGTGGAGATTTCCACACATTTCTTCTGTTTATTATCATATTCAACCTTTATCTTTGGGTTCTGGACGACAAAATGAAACATTACTTTAGACTTTGAAAAACTGGGATGGACTTTATTCACTTTCCTGATGTTTTATAGACTTTGAAGCCGCAGATTTAACGTGACAATGAACTTTAGTCTTTGATATTATTTGATAACCTCTCATGAATAAAATAATTTGCTCAGGGGCAAGTAAAAATTGACTTTGGGCAAGTAGATTTACGACCTACTTGCCTGAACGGCCATGTGAGAGGAAAAAAAAACTATAGCTGCAACAAATGACTGATTATTAAATTAATCAGCAGCTGTTTTGATAATCAGTCTGAGTAATTTTTGAAGGAAAAACTCTTCTCTCACAGTAAACTGAATATCTTTAAGTTGTGCATAAAACAAGACATTCGAGGACGTCACCTTGGACTTTGGGAAGCATCAATCAATATTTTTCACCATTTCATGGACCAAACAACTGACTGATTAATGAAGAAAATGATCAACAGATTGATCGAAAATGAAAATAATTGTTACAGAAACGACTTTCAACTCACAAGATTATGGTAGGATTAATTAATTGATTAATCAAGAAAATGATTGACAGATTAATCAACAACGAAAATAATCGTTTGTTGCAGCCCTGGGATTTTGACTTTTTCCCTAAAAAAAAGAAAAAAGAATTGAAACCATTAATCGATTATCAAAATAGTTGCCAATTATTTCTAATAGTTGACAACTAGGGTTGCAAATTGTAAGGACTTTCCTTAATTGATCATTGGTAAAATAAATTCTGCTTATACCAAATGCATTTTTTCCTGCTCAATCAATCTGAACTAACAACTGTTTTAACTGAATGATGAACTTGATCTCATACTGGGCAGAAGATCATGGAAGTTTAATCTTGCCCATGCGAACAACATAAGTTACAAAATATTTCAACTCAAAGGCTCACTTACGAGGTTTTTCAGAACCTTCAACACTAACAAATGGTTTTCAACAGTGAATGGAAGTGACTGTGAAACATTAGCCACATTAGAGCTTCAACCATTAGTTGATGAATCGATCAAAAAATGTTTTGTTGCAAACTATTTTTAGAATAGATGAATCGTTTCGGTCGTTTTTCAAACAAAAATTACACATATTTTCTGGTTTGAGCTTCTTAAATGACAGCAGTCGCTGGGTTTTGGACTGTTGGTAGCACGGTCATAAAAATAATCACTGTTGTGTTTCAAATCTTTGTTTGATAGATCAGTTAAATTTGACTCAATCAAACAAATTCTTAATGACAGATTAATTGATCACTGATTAACTGTTATCAGCCCTATTCACAATTCTTTAGGGCTGCACAATTTACCAAAATTTTATCGAAATTTCAACACGGCTTTCTGCGTTCTTCAAATCGCGGTAGGTGCAATATTTAAGGCAAAATGTGTCAAAACACTGTTAAATGAATGAATGTGATGAAACAGAGACGTCCTGTTCTACAAATCTGATTCTACTTTTAAAAAACAACATTTTCATTTGAATCTGTGGCTGAGAATGAATTTCATTAATAAACAAAACCTTTTCTCATATTCTATAATTTGATTTATTGAGGCTGACCAACCGTGGTGCTCTAAAGCATTTACTGGAGACAGAATCACACAATGTGACAGTTTGATTTGTGTTCAGGTATCAAATATCTGATTATTACAGGACCACACACATGACTCTGTATACTCATATGAAGGCACCAATTGTCAAAATACAGCATGTGAAGTTAACAAAATATAGCAAACGTGGAAATAAAGCTGGATGTCCTCTTCAGCACTTGCAACAGTAGCGACGTGCTGTTTGTATTGTGCTGTTTATTGTATGTAATGCTAACATCCGTGTGGTTAACGCACCGGGGCTCAAAGCAAAGCTAATCTTACTGTTTAGGCTTCACATAAAGACGCATATATGATGACTTATCTCCTTGCTGACAGCTCAGCCCGCTATGCTAGCTATTTAGCATTACGAGCACAGTGCAGATTTGTCATGATACAGCTACAGCACCACGGACAGCTAACGTTAACAGTTAGAATCTTAGCTAGCCGGTTAGAGCTGTAAGCTAGCTCCAGCTTTAGCTAGCTCTGCGCTCGTTGGGGTTGGAGAAAACAGGAGACGCACCATGTGCTAACTACAGGAGACAAACTACCACTGTCTGTAAAGAAATGTTAGTAACTAGTGCACATTTACTGAGGGTGACTCCCTGTATTGTCCGCTGTAGCACAATAGTTCACTAAGCTAACGGCTAGCAGACGGCGGCCTCGGTTTGGGTGTGGATGAATGACATCATCATACTTACATTATCAATCACCACCGGCTGGTTAGCTAAAATGTCATAGGACTCCATGACGGACAGGGTGTTTGAGATGTGTTTCTATCGATCCGTGCGTGTGTTCGTCCCGGTTTAGTGTTTTAATCATGTAAAACACACCGACGCCCTGTCACTGTGCTCTCTGTCTGCTGCCGCTCCTCTCTGCTGCTGCTGCTGCTGCCGCCGCTAGTCCCGCCCCCTGCCACAACAACATCACCGCGGCGTCCTGTTTGACTGACAGCTCAACCAACCAATCAGATTAAAGAGTTCCCTGACTGTCACAACAATACAGGAGTCTGCAACATTTACGATCAAAGGAGATATTTCTGGACAAAAAATAAAAATATAACCTGTCTGAAGCCGCAGCTATTAAATTCTCTCTTTTCTCTTAAGATTTTTTTTTATAATTTAACATCCATAGCGAGCTTTTGGAGACGCAATAAGAAAACAAAATTTAGAGGAAAAGGCATCCAGCCATTTTAGTTGATGAAATATTAAAACCTTTTTAAATTCAGTGTATAGGCTTCATATTTTTACAGTTGGAGAATGTAAGAATCACTTAGTTGAGATAAATACTTGAGACAACTCTTGTTCTTAGTTTTGAGCCTCTTTAGTTTTGTTATAAACTTCAGATAGTTTTGCAAACCTGTAAAAACTTAAAATGTAATTGAGATAATTTGCATTTCCTCTTTAGATAAACTTGAATCTCTGATTTTTAGAAACTACAAAATTGTTTTCCAACCTATAAAATTTAGCTGAGATAATTTAGGCTTCTTCGTTGGATAAACTTGAATCTTTGAGTCTCTCTTTGGTCACAGTGAGCTGTGAATCTGATTCGTCATTATCGTGTCTGCAAATGGCTTTAACTGAAAATATTAAGATTGTAACCATCATTCACTTTCACTTCACTTAAATGATTTTACTTTTTAAATACATTTTTGGGGGTTTCTAAAACTCAAAGATTTCAGTTTATCTGAAAAGAAAAATATATTCTCTCAATAAAAGTTAGTTGGTAAAACTTTTAAGAATTTGCGAACTCAAAAATCTATTGCAGTGCTTCCTTGAACTTTTAAGTTTTCTCAACTTTTACATTTTTATAGTGTAACCTATGATAAATGGAACTTAAAAAAAATAAATAACACCATCGGCTGGAAGAAGAAAGAAGAAGAAGCACAAAATACAAAACTGTACTCAACTAATATAATGGAAACTTATATTTAAAACATCTTTCCACTAATCAAAAGTGTAAATGCATTTTAAATATAACTTTTCATTAAGATGAATTCAGGTTTATTAATAAGACTGGGTGTTACAATCCCTGTGATTTCAGCACTAAACTCACCTGAGTGGTGCTGATGTTGGAGGTGACCGTACGTGGACCTTGATGTCATCGTTTTAGCCTTTTATCACAAGACACGATGTATCCAGATGACACAACGAAAGAAATGACTCCAAAAAGCAGAAAAACAAATGTGTCGTTACTGTAGAAAATGTAAGTCAGTCATAAATAGTATCAAAACTAAAGTTACTATATTTGAAAACCACAAAATGAACAAAACGAACATCAGTCTGTGTTGGTGAAGAGTTAGAAACTGAACACAGCTTCAGATGACGGGGTATCGATCATGGCTCATTTAAAACTGATTTAGAGGAACTTTGTAAACAGTCTCTGGAGATGTTTGTTTTATTGAGCAGGTGTAGGAAGTTTAATCCACCAGTAGATGTCAGACTCGAGCTCTTTGATAGACACGTGACACCAGTGATGCTCTGAGCAGGTGAGGTTTGAGAAGCTGCATCTCAAAGTCCTCAAGTACAGTTCAGAGATTTAAAGTTACTGCTTTGAAAAACGTAGTTTTCATTTGAGTATTGAGCCAAAGTGAACAAGAAAAACTGTAATTAAGTAAACATCTAGAATAATAAATATTTTTTTCTTATTTATGAGCAAAACAACAACTAAATATGAACAATACCTCATGCAAATAATAATAATAATAATAATAATAATAATAATAATAATAATAATAATAACAATAATAATTTTAGTCAACAGAATTTGCCTGTCTGATGAAAAATTTAAATACTTGCCCTTAAAAATTGTGTATTAGATGATATTCACTCTTACTATATAAAGATGTATTAAAAATACATCTTGATTCCCAGCCAATAATAACAGGTTAACAACTGTAATATTGTTAAAGTGTTTTGAGAAAAAAAATACACAAGTGGTTGGAATATTATACCTGTTTTTGAATATGATTGTATAAAGTCTGGTTGCAAAGCAAAGAATGGGAATTTTAATATTAAATGCAATAATATTTTAATTACAGGTATTTTTAAAAAACATAAAAGCAGCTCTTTGTTTTACAGCATTATGCCTGGAGACTATCTGATTTACTTGAATGACATTTTATTGAAATCCCCCTTTGAGCCCATTTATCTACTTTTAATTATCATAAAATATTTTTCCACATTTATTATTTCTATTTAGGTTTGTTTTACTTGTTTATTTCGTTTTAATGTTTTGATTTATGCTTCTTGGAGTTATTGCTAAATGTGTTTAAAATGATTCTGTCTGTTTGTTATTTGAAGATGTTGAATAAAGTTTGGAAAAACCACAGTGTCATTACAAAATATTAAGACTGGACTTTGGCGCCACCCAGTGGTCAAGTTTATGCGTTACAGCTCCTGGCGCACTTCCGGTCCTCCACTGATAAATAATCTGCACTGAACTGATGACAAATACAAATATATTTAAAACATCTTTACACTAATTAAATATATAAATATATTTTAAATATATATATTTTATTAAGAAATAAAATAAATAATTCTGCGCTGTACTCAATAAATACAATGAAAAATTATATTTAAAACAACTTAACAACTTAAATGCGTAAATATATTTTCAATAAAGATTTCTATTTTTTTCTTTTTAAACATACCTTTTGTGGTTCTGTGTGTGTGTGTGTGTGTGTGTGTGTGTGTGTGTGTGTGTGTGTGTACAGTATATTTCAGTGTGTTTAAGGTCATTATTTCATATTTTTTACTTCAATAATTTCTTATTTTGTCAGTACTGTGCATATTCATATCTAGTCCATATATTTTAAATCGTACATTGCATTACATTATTTGTTTAGTTTATTCATATGAACGACCAAAAAATACATAAGCATAAGTAAATAAATAAATAGATAGATAGATAGATAAATAAATACAGAAAATTCCCTTTACATCACCAAAGTGTATTTATTTATTTTATTTGTTTATGTATTTAATTATTTTTTCAACATTTATTTGTTCATGTTTATATCATTTTTGTCCTTTTATGATTTTGAAAATTGGTTTAAACAAAAATACACACATACATACATTAAAATTATCTAGATTTGTTTGGTCTATTCATATGAAGGACAAAAAATACAAAGGCATAAATAAATAAACAAACAAACAAATGTAAAAACACAGAAATCCCCCTTTCATTAGCAATGCATTTATTGTTTATTTATCATTTTTATGTATTGTATTATTATTTTTTACATGTATTTATTTATGGTTGTGTCATTTTTGTCCTTCATATTTGGCGAATTGGTTCAATAAAAAAGTAAATACATAAAAAGATAAATAAATAAATAAATAAATAAATAAATAAATAAAATAAAATAAAATAAAATAAAATAAATGTAAAAAGTGACATCTGTGTCATATTGTCAAATAAAGTAGTTGTGTGTGTTCGTCCTCTGATCACCAGGGGGCGCTGTCGTACATCAGCTCTCTGTAGCCGCCACTTCAACAGAAGAAGAAGTAGCGCTACTAGGCGTGCTCAAAGTACGCCAACTAAACCTTATTCAATAAGAATGATTTTCCAAAAGTCCTACTAACGTCAATAATGCGAGTGGACATACTGAACAGACAGCAGTTTTAAGAGTATATTTAGCGGGGTACGTAACTCGACATTTCTTCTGCCTTTATTCAGTGAATTCAGCAGCACAGCCTGTTCAGTTAGCGGAGCGTTAGCTAGCAGCTCAGTTAGCCTCCTGAGCTAAAGCCCACTAACTGAGGTGCTGACGGTGACAGCTGGGTGAGTCAACGTTACCTGATGAATGAAACCGCTGAAACTAAATCCTGGGCTATTTTTTCACCAAGGTACAGCCTGTCTCCATGGTGACACGGTCCTCTCTAACCGTAATATTTAAAAATCATAGACATTACAACACGTATTGTAGCTAAACGGTGTGTTTAATAGCTCAAACAGCCGCATGTGTTAGCCAGCTAAAGCTAGTTCTGATGACTTCTTTGATGCTATCAAGCCAACTACTAACTGCTCTGCACTTGTGCATTAAAATAGCCCCCGTGGAGCCGACATGTAAACTATTTCAGCTCGTATAAGTCTGTGTCATGATGTTAGCTAGCTGCTGCGGCTGCTCATGTGATCTGTGCTGGTGTGTGCTGTGTGTTGGCTAGGGGCAGGCTAGCATGATGAAATATTGGCAGGATCCTTGTTCATTCATGTCCACACTGGAGTCTGATAATAATGTGCATCTAAAGACATTTTATCACTGGTGTTTAGGTTTGGTTGTGGGGTGGAAACATCAGGCTTTTATATATATTATTTTATTTTTGCAGCATAATTCACACCAACCCCATATTTGCCTTGTGCATTAAATTTGTACCCATGTATGTGATTTTTTTGTCTAGATAATTTGTGATGGCTACTACTGAGATGGATTCTGGTTCTTCAGAGAGCCGATCAGAGCAAGGCACACTCGATCCTGATTCAAAATACCCACTGAAAGTTCTTTACTGTGGAGGTACAGTATATAACATTTTATTATTGCTTATTCTTCATATGTCTGCACTCTGTTTTAGGGCTAGTATGATGATAATACATCTGATTATTGCACATTGGAACTAAGTATTCACCTGAGTGAATTCTAAGATTGATTGGCCAGTTGTGAAGTCTATAAAACATAAATAAAAATTGTGAAAAATTGTCATTGCAAAATCCAAAATTACATCTTCAGATTTTGTCCAACCAACAGTGCAAAATCCAAAAACTCTTCATTTATTATTGTAAACAGCAAACACACGCAGCTAATTCTTACATTTAAGAAGCTGGAACCAGAAATAGTTTGACATTTTTGTTTGAAGAATGACTGTAAAGATTACTTGCTCATGAAAATGGAACTAAATTTAATTTCCATCAACTAATATGGCTGGGCATCGATTGAGATTTCTCTGATTCAATTCACAGGATCTTGATTCGATTCAGCTGATATTGATTCAGTTCGGGATGTTTGAGTAACAATATCTATGTTGCTTGGATATGAAAGAGATTCTCAGAGAACTAACACTGTAAATTGTTTAAGGACTAACCTCTGACCTGCTGCATTATTAAAAATATTCATGCTAACATTAAGAATTGACCCCAAAGCAGTTACATTCACAGTGTTTTCCCCTCGTGTCAAAGACTGGTCACGTAAGACTAGCAGGGTTAAAACTGCAGGCTTGTACCACCCACCCACAGGAGAAAAGACATTAAAATATTGATTCTGAGATTTTGTAAATCAATATTGGACAATGCAAAGGAATATCGATTTGAAATTATGTCAAAGATTTTCTGATTTCAGCTTCTAAAACGTAAGAATTTGCTGCTTTTATTTGTTGTTTAGTTTTGATGCTATTTTTGCTCTCCACTTTGCTCCTGTAAAACTGTAAATGATCACATTATAGGACTAATAAAAGGAATATCTTATCTTGAAAGTGATTGGCAGATTAATCAGTAATAAAAATAATTGTTAGTTGCAGCTGTAGATATGTAACAGCATGTTTGTTTATTTCCTCTGCAGTGTGCTCTCTGCCTACGGAGGTGAGTTTAATTATCAAACAAAGATATTTATTTATGTGACCCAGTTCAAATAAACAAATAAACCACCTCTGATATCTAAGCTGTTGTTTTTAAGGTGTAACTGAATCTGAACTGTCGTGTGTGTGTGTCTGCAGTACTGTGAGTACATGCCCGAGCCGGCCAAATGTAGGCACTGGCTTGAGAAGAACTTTCCAGATGTGTTTGCCAGGATGACTGTCGGTGAGTATCAATAAAGGTTTCAGCCAAAGATACTTTTCTGTCTCCACGACTACCTGCTGCACATGTAAACATTTGTGACCCATGAACAGAGAAATGTGGTAAAAATGTGTTTTACTCAAAATCTAAACACAAAGTTGTGAATATGTTCTTTAGGCAGCAGAGTCTTGTAAATATAATGGTACTTACGGTTCACTATAATGTCTCCAGAGTGAGAAACGGCTTCATAACGAGGTCTGAACATTATTATGTCACATTTAAAGGGACACTCTAGTCAGCAGCCGTCCTGTTTATCCAGGTTTGGGCACATCGTGGTCTAATCTAAAAGGCAGGGTCAGGGATAGGGAGTGTTGTTGAACTGGTTTTAACATTATCTTGTGTTTCTTTCTGTCCCACTGGCCCGGCAGCGAATGCACCCAAGCAGGAACCCGGCACTGGAGGAGAAGCTCCCCCTGCAGGCGAGGACGAGGAGAAAAAGAAACAGAAGAGAGGTATCCTGTCAGACGTTGTATTGGGCTTATTATTAGTTATTATGGAGAAAATATACATTTGGATTTTGTCTCTAGGTATCAAAGGAGATATGTTTTGTTTTTCTTTTAAGTTATAATCCTTCACACTTGAGTCCTGGTAGATTTGGTGACAGACAGAAAAGCTGAATCACATGCTGAAGGTTTCCTGTGAATTACTTGTGCATGTGAAGGCAACTCGAATGCAGCACAGGAATGGCGGACTCCGCCACTAACAATTGAAACAGAGGTCATTAATAAAAACAAATGCATTAAAGTTAAAACCATACAAAGCATCAGAAACATGATTTTATTTTAATGAAAGTCTTCAGGATTTTGACTTTAATAAAATAATTGCATCATTATGTTTTCATTTAAAGATGGAGCTATATTGGTTAGTTTTTTTTAGTCTGGAAATCGCTCTCGAGGTGATGATTAGAGGTTTGTCAGAGGTTTGAAAGACTTCATTTTGTTTGTCCTTTTTAAGGTGGACGAGGCCAGATCAGACAGAAAAAGAAGACGGTGCCTCAGAAAGTCACGATAGCAAAAATCCCGAGAGCCAAGAAGAAATACGTCACACGGGTGTGTGGCCTGGCAACGTTTGGTAAGAGTTTCTGGTTTATTATTATTACTATTATCATTATTATTATTATTATTCTCTACTTCTGTAATGTATTTTTGTTCTGAATGTAAATTCTGTGTCGACTCTCGCAGACATCGAACTTAAAGAGGCTCAGCGATTCTTTGCCCAGAAATTCTCTTGTGGTGCCTCAGTTACAGCAGAGGATGAAATAATCATTCAGGGAGATTTTACAGATGACATAATCGACGTCATTCAAGAGAAGTGGCCTGAGGTGAGAGATTTGTGTCTTCTTGTTTCTCTTTGTTCATTTATTTTCAGCTTCGTTTCCACTGGATGAGGCAGCGCTGACTTTTAAAGAGTAATTCTGCACCGAGTCAGAGCGTCTTTGTACCTACACAACGATGTTAAAAATGTGAGATAGTTGGCGTGAGGAGAGGTGGGATTTGGCTGGTTTACTGAGAACCAAGTGTCTGAAATCTGACTTTATACTTGGAACAATTTAAAAGGAACAAAAGCGTCTCAGGACAGTTGGAACTGGGCTCACTTATAACCAGATACATCAGCTTTCCACTGAAATCAGTTGAGATAAATACAGATACAGAACCAGTAAGTTTGGGCTCAGATATTGTCTGTGCAAATGGCTTTCTCATATTTCAAGGCTAAATACAACAGCTAACACCGGTGTGCACCTGAAATGTATTTTAGTTTGAGGGCAGTGTGATGTAGAGTGAACGCAAATCAGCCTAAAGCAAAGAGGAAGATAAAAAATGACAGATGTGTCCTGTCTTGCATGTCTGTATTTACATTTTATCTTTCTCACATCACATGTTGCACAGGACAAAACTGTCGCTGATGGTTATAAAAACAAAAAGAACAGAGGAGAGTCAGTCCCATCTGGAAGACCGCAATAAATCATGCAAATTCGACAAGTCCCTCTGAATTGACCCTTCGCCAAGTTTTCCATTCTCACACTACATCTCTGCAGTTTACAGTGCAGTCCTTAGACATGTAAACTAAAGCAGATTCTCATTTCTAGCTGATGACGGTGGATTTTGTCACTAAAATATTGATTCACAAGCAGATTTCATAAGTTTAGCTGGCTGATGTGAGCTAATGCTAATGCTAACTGGACTTGAGTCAGCTGAGTCTCCAGCTGATGTTTCCATCTGACACGTTTTAAAACAAGAACCCTGTGAAAGTGTTTATGTAAAGTTAGCTAACAGCTGCGTACATGATATAACATTAATGCTAACAGTCTGAGGCTAAAGCTAGCTT
>JAJHUR010103352.1:1014-19409 GCA_027495735.1 Lutjanus campechanus
TGCTGATGTGGCCAATGTCTGCTCAATGTATAATTATTAAGGGTGCGACCAAGTCATTGCTTTGCTAGTCACAAGCAATTCTCAAGTCAAGACAGGCAAGTCCTGAGTCAAGTCCCAAGTCCTAAACTTTGAGAGACCTAAAGAAGTCATAATGTAACTGTGAGTTTTCAGCCTCATTGATTTACAAATTTGCTAGCTGCTAGGTGTTAAGCTAACATTAGCAAAGCATTTGCTTGCCGACTTTGTTAATATCTGCATTGACTTATGGTTCTCTGTGCAGCCTCAAATGTTAAAGTTGGAAGTTGATGTGTTTTCATCTTGCATGGTACAACTGTGTTGACCGCTGCATAGATTTTGTACACAAACAAAATTATCTTTCATATCATTTTCTACAACTGGCACTCAGTAACGTAACATTAGTCCTTCATGGTCCTTTCTTGCCAGATTTGTCAAAACAAAGTGACTCTGGGAAATACACTGTTTTTAATTTATCATTGTTGTAGGTCTTAAGAGATTCTCCTATTGTAAAAATCTTTGTCATAGCCTACATCTACTGCTCAGTGCCTTTTCTTCTAAATTTTACTGGTGGGTAGTCTTGAGGCTAGCTGCCAAAGTTTCTGTGGAAAATAGAGAATTTAAGGCAGATTTTTTTTCATAGTAAAGGTTGCAGCCCTCTGTGTTATTTGATTCAGGTAATAAAGGGAAATTAATTGATTTGCGGGTTAAAACTTTTTTAAATAACATACTTTTAAATCTTCGCACTTGGGGGAAAGAATCAAGTTTTTAAGTTTTTGTCAAATTGAATCTAAAGTCATTAAATTTGTGACTTGAGTCCACACCTCAGATAATTACATGTTAGCCATAACAATTAATATGTCAATAATGCTTGTACAAGTTGTTCCACTGCCCCCAAGTGGCCATAAAATGTACAAATACTCCTTTAAATTAATTTAATTCCAATTATTGACACATTGTAAATGTACACCATTTGCTGAAATGAATTTATTTAATGGGTTATGGTCACTTATAATGATTATTCTAAGTTAATAAGTCGTACCATGCAGTGAAAAACATGATACGACTTAGCTTAACTTGACTCACTTGGAACCATTCTTTTTGAGTGAAAACACTGCAGATCACTGAGTGGTCAGACAGAATCGTCAATAGCGTGACAGACAACTACAGTCGATTGTCGTCTGCGCTCTGATGGAGAATCGCCTAAAGTCTGCTGTTTATTTCAGCAGTCTTTGTCTTGCTGTCTGCAGCCTGTTCTGAAACAAAGTTTGTCTCCTTGCTGTGATGAACAACCACATCCCGAGAAATCAAAAACATCATCCCATCAATACCCTCCTTTGTTCCCGTGTTTGTGTCGCATTCAAGATGATCCACAGCAGTTAATGTGGCATCACTATGACGACCAGCTAAAAGTCCCATCCGCATTAAGGGGGTACTATCAAAACTGAGAAAAGTACCTGGTATCAAAAGTAAGGTGAGTCGAGTACCATGGAGTGGAAACGAGGTTCTTAACACCAGTGAACTCTCCTCCATCCCTGCATTACCTCATCACCCCCGCAATAAGAAAATTAATTTTTGGTCTGAGGAGAGGTTTAGTGACACCACAGGATATCTGGGTAATGAAGTCTTTGCTGATGTAGCCAATTAAGGCTCCCTGTCTGTGATGATAAATAGCACAAGTCTAAACGCTGTATTTGATTGTGAAAAGTTTGTCTCATGCTGTATTCTCAGAGTTCTACTTGGAAGAAGGGTAGATGGTCTTTCATTGTAACCACAGTGTACAGTTTCACTGAAGCACCACACCCAGTATGTGGAATTGTGCCGGGAAAGTTTCAGACAAATTTCCAGTGAAGCTGTGTGGGTGTGGATAAAAAACACTTTCCAAAAAGTTCTAATGAGGAGATGGTCTATTTAGTTCATACAATGACATTTGAACTGGAACTCAAAGCTGTGAGGTGAGCTGCGTGTCCAGTCGGACGCTCCTCCCCTCCACTGATTCGCTCCAAACCAGCAAGACCCAAAAGCCAGGGAAAGGAAGCCCTGTCAAGCTTTGAGCCACATCAGAGATAGCATTAGCACAGCGCTGGTCCAACGGGCGGCCAAGCCGAGGTCTCACATGTCCTGCCAGTTGGGATTCAAACGGACTTTGTGCCTGATGCTCCTGCTCTGAGGTCTCTTCTCTTCCAGTTTCCCTACAGGATGAACGTCAGAGATATGACATTGGCTCTCTAAAGAGGAAACTATAGGGATTCCTCAATAGTTGCTGTCCTGTAAGTTTATAGACGGCACATTTTCTGCTCAGTCAGAGCACGAGGATGTGGTTATCTAACTACCTGCCTCAGACAGCATTTATTTCTCTCAGCAAGTCTGCCTGATGAACCAAATGACTTCCAGATGTGGTTTGTCAGTAAATCCATAAATAATCCAGAATTGTAACACAGTGTGCTCATGCTGTTTCAACTTGCAGGATCTCATTTAAATTTGAGGTTTAATTAGCATGTTGCATTATGATTTGCACCCAGGGACACATGGGCTGGTTACCGGGTTTAGTACAACCTTCTGATAATGACTGTCTTCTAATAATAGCTCCATTAAAGTAAGCTTTTATTTCATATTTCTAGAAAAATGGTTTGAAGAAACAAAAATTAAGGATATACACACATATTAAACAAAAGTTTGGTCCAGGATCATATGTTATATCTCATTTATCTAGAGTCGAATAAAACTTGCTCTTTAGAGGTAATCTGGTATTCTTCCCCTGACTATTATGTTTTTTTCTATTATTGTACATATTATGATGATTTAAAGAGCTTTTCAAGTGGAAACACACACTCAGTCATTAGGAAAAGCAGCCAAATTACAATCTGTGCAGTGTGCAGCACCCCCTGTTCTGTAAACCCCTTAAAAAGGTAAGGAAAAGCTCCCCAAAAACCTATTAGAAGGGAGAAAATGGAAGAAACCTCAAGGAGAGGCGCAGAAGAGGGATCCCCCTCCCAGAATGGACAGGCGTGATGTAGGTTACAGCTGATGCCCTCCCTCCCCTCTCCTCCTGACATATGAAAGAATCCTCTCATAGTCTCAGCTGGGAGATGCATACGAGGTGCAACTTTGACAAGCTCAAATGTGCAAGCTGATCCACTAACGGTGCGCACTGAGGATCGCATCTTTCGAATGTGCACGAAAACATGTACTGTCCATTTAGTATGTTTGCCTTAATGAATATGCAATATGGGGCGTTTCAACCTTAAAAGGATAATCCACCCCTACATGATAATCCACTCAATATATACTCACCCCTATGCTGATGTGACGGTGGGTGAAGATCTTCAGTTCACAAAACAATCCTGGAGTTTCAGCAGAAAACAGGGTTGCAGCCAAAGCCGGTATAATGGCAGTGAATGGAGACCATGGATAAAATCCATCCATCCATCCTGCTCATGTGTTAAAATTTAACCACAAAAGCCGCCATTTACACCATGTTTTTAGCCGAAATGTCAACTGTAGCCTCCCAGGTAGCATGTAAACATAGCGTCAGTGTATCGCGACACTTTGTATATCTCTTAATGGATGCATGTGTGAAAATATCGCGAGATCAACGCCATGTTTACATGCTACCTGCTACATGACACTTGGATTACACCACACGAGCAGGATGGATGGATTTTATCCGTGGTCGCCATTCACTGCCATTATGGAATATCGCTTTAAGGTGTAAAATACTGGGAAGAGAAAATGCAAACTGGGGCTTTGGGGGGACACGGAAGACCAGAGGAGAACTGAAGAGTGAAACAAAGTTGAGAAGTTCTTCACCCTATATCTTGCCATCGACTGCTGTCTCCACAGTATTTGCACCTGTTGTCATATAAGCAATTATTCTTAGTTGATCACCCGCAAAATGAACACTAACCAAACATGCAATATGTTAGAATGCACATGCAATTTAGTATTCCTTATTCAGGATCTTGGGTGGCACAGTGGTGCAGTGGTTAGCGCTGCTGCCTCACAGTCCAAAAAGAAATGCCCAAAGGTGTGGATCTGAGCGTCAGTAGTCGCCTGTCTGTGTATGTGTCAGCCCATTTGTCCAGGGTGTACCCCACCTCTCCCCCAGTGTCAGCTGGGATAGGCTCCAGCGACCCTTCAAGGATGAGCAGTTAAGGACAATAAATGAATGCTTGTGATCTTAGTGAATCAGGCCCTAAGAAGAGCTCGCTCACCCAAAAGTCTTTGATAGTGTCTCCACAATTCAACAATCACCAGCTGTGGTTTGGTTGAAAATAAATGTTTTAATTTACTGAGTTAGATGTGGAAATATTGTGGCTCTCCACCTCTCCGATGCCTGACCTCCCTCTCGCTTTTCTCAGCTTCACGTCTCTTCTGTCTCCGCCTGCTGTGCTCATCGCTCCCAAGTCAGAGTGCTGATCAGAGCCGCTGTATATCAGCTCGGTACAAGTACTCCCTGTTGTCAAGCTGGTCCCTCTCGGTCTGAGAGACCGTGTTTGGTCCCAGTTTGGCCGTGTTCACTCAGAGGCTGCTGAGTCCGGTTCAGTTTCCTGTGGTGTAAACATAAACGCTACCTTTTAATTACCTATAGATGTTTTCTCAGGTTTGACATTGAGCATTTCAAACAAAGCTTTACACTGCACAGTAATGTAAAGTTCTCTTTTGATTTCATCAGGAAAATATTGTTGAATTTCCAGCACTGAACGGCGTTCTGTCATGGCCACCCACTGTGATGTGGTCAGCTGGTTGCAGGCACGACAGGCTCGGGTTGCCCAGAGCGAGTGATTTGATTGGCAGACGAGAGTCCGCGCATGAATGTTTTATTTTAATTTAATGACAATCTATCCAATAGTTGCTGAGTTATTTCAGTCTAGACCAAAGTGGTGGACTGACTGACTAAAAATGTGACTGACTGGTAGAACCACAGGCATAAAGTATATTAAAACACAGTATTGGTAAATATGGAAAGGAGGAGGGAGCAGTTTTATTGTTTTCTCACCAAAAGAGGAGAATGAAGGTGTAGATATTTTCCTTTGTTTCAGTATGAATCGGGATCTCTGCAAAAAAAAAAAAAACAGCAATTGGGACACAGAACATTTTCAGATTCAACTGGCCCAGTGTGGACATGCTCTCAGTTTGTCTTGCCAGTTAATCCAGGCGTGTCGTGTCATCCATCATGACTGTCACTTCACAGCGAACTCACGTCCACATCTCTCCTGGGCTGACAGGCCAGAGTTTGTGAGGAATGTGGTGAAGTCACCAAGTCAAGCTGGATAAGGCCTGATGATTTACTCCAGTATCTCTCCTTTCACTTCGTCACTGCACTGAACTGACATAATGATTTATGTCAGTGTTTACTGCGGTGTAGCGAGTCTGACCCAAGATTTGTGTAGGGGAGATTTGAACGTTCCAGGTTGTAAACAAGGCAGATGCACATACAGAACAGTATTAGGACCAGGCACATGAAATGGGAGGAGGAAGAATTTTTAAATTTTGCATTTTAAGAATAAAGTTGAAATACTGAGAATTAAGTCAAAATGTGAAGAATTACAGTAAGCCAAACTGTTATTATTAGTGCTAAGGTTGGGTACTGTTCACATTTGAACACAGCAGCCTTATCTCCAACAACAAGTTATCCAACAAGCTAATTACTCACCTTGAAGATGTCGATCAAGTTGTTGGTGATTCACTGAAAGTTTTGCTGTCCGATAAGGTTTGAGTTACACTGTTAAGCAGGCATGCTAACGTTAGCTGCAGCTGCTGCGGGGGACTTTGCTTTCAGGCTACAAAAAGTGGTGACCTCTTTAGTTTAAGTGAAACTGTATTTTGTGTTTGGTCAGATGTGTTGCTCTCACCGGCTTTGCATTTCACATTTCAAATGTTGCGGCGAGCGTTGCCTGCGTCACGTTTTGAGAAGTCTAATCACATTTGCAACAGCTTGGCTGTGGTTGTGCTCTTGCTCTGTTTCACGGTGACTTGCTGCAGGGGTAACGTTGCTCTCTCTTTGTCTCTTTACTGTCTATTACTCTCTCGCCCAGTTGTGCTCCCAGGTGATGTCTGGCACTAATACTGAAAGTTTGACTTTACTCTCGACGTCGACTTTATTCTTGACATTTCAACTTTTTTTTTTTAATTAAAAAAGAAAGAAATCCTTCTATGATGCCTAATATTATTTGTTATTATTATTATAATTTTGTTTGATTTTACTCTGGTCATTTCTGCTTATCAACATTTTGACCTTATTCTCAAAAAAATCTTCCTCTGTTGCTTGGCACTAATATTGAAAGTTCAGCTTTACCCTCAACATTTCTACTTTTTTATTCTCAATGTTTTGACTTTATTGAGAACATTTTGACTTTATTTTCAAAATGCAAAGAAAAACAAATCCTTCTCTGATGTCTGGCACTAATACTCTTCCATACAGACTGAGCTGAACCAACAACCAACAAGACAGAAAGTGGCACCAAACTCTACTATTCTCTCTACTATGTAAATCTAAACATGTTCGTAAATCCTTGTTTATTTTGGGACATTTCATGTTCCTCCATCTGATGTTTAAGGGGAATTGCTGCGGGATGGAAAACAAAAGGCGCCACTGGTGAGTCCAGCACAGACGCACTGTAACAGGCTTGTGGGCAGACTGTGTGTTTACTTGTCCATCAAATGCAATGAATGCACAAATAAGCGAGCAACACAGAATACACAAGTTTTGACTCTGGCATACTACATGCCATGGATGCATGTGGTAATCCCAGCATGAATGAATCTTCTCTGGCTTGGCTCCGCTGAGCGATATTTTCCAACCAGAAACAAGATTATTTGGCTTCGCGTTCACCCATTTCCATTGTCTCATGCGTGATGGGAGCTGTGGCTGCTCTGTTCTACTGTTCATGTTCAGCCTGTGTGCCCTGGCTGCGGGGCCTTACAGTAAATGTAAAATGATCTGCTCAGGGTGGATTCCTCCAGAACTCTTCACTCAGCAGGCCTGTCGCAGCGCCATGCCAAGCCCACATGAGCCATATTCAGCTTTTTAGGAATGTGGATCCACGGCTGGCGCTGGCCTCGGAAGCTTGGTGGGTGTAAGAGTGAGATCGGAGGGGAAGGGGGATGTCTGTGGACAATTAGCCCGAACAAAGCTGTCCTTGTCCGGGCTCGCTGTGAGGAGCAGCGAGGACCTTTGGCTGAGAAGGAGGAAATGTTTCAACCTCTGTTTCTCCAATTTCTGCTGATTTCTCCCTCTGATCTTTTATCAGATGTGTCGTAGTGTGAGAAACTCAGAGAGAAAGACGTACACGGGCAATTTGGGTGGTCTGAAATCTGGGTTAGAGGGTTACATGCTTTAGTTTACCCCAGCGATCAGAGCATCCACCGCACCACGTTAACTTTTCCAACCTCAAACTGACCCACAGGAATTGTCAACAATCTCCAGCTCCACATGGCTGAATCTCTCTCATACTGAGCTGCACGCTTTCACACTCTTTGTCCAACCAATTGTGTCTTATCAGGTCCTCTACCCCATCCTGCCACACCTTCTCAACTGCAACCCGTTCAGGGAGAGGAGTCCTGATCTGCAGGGGACTGGCGAGCGTGCTCGGGTCCCGGGCAGCGGTGGACTGCAAGTTCCCGGTGAGATCCAGCATCTCGTGGAGGTTCTCACCGACACCTGGAGACTGCTGTCAGACTGTCGGCTCCACCCGGAGATTTCCTCACAGCTCACTGGCTACCTCTTCTACTTCATCAACGCATCACTCTTCAACTCACTCATGGAAAGAGGTACCAGTGGAGTGTAATAGCTAGCTGGTACACAGAAGATTATACAGGCTTATCATCACTGGAGGAAAGACAGACAGACAGACAAGGTTCATACAAAGTACTGAAAGTTTAGAAAATGCTTAATTTTAACCATTTCAAGGTTAGGGATGTGCTCGAATTTGAACACACTCCTTGAAAACTACTTGATTTAAAACATAATCTGGTGTTTAATCGACACAATCACTCCTGTAAACCAAAAATCTGATTTTCATGATCTAAACACACAGTCATAGTTTATATGAACAACTGCTAAAATAAATAAAGTGACAGTATACGCTAATTGATTGTTTTTTTTAGTACCTTGAAAATGCTTGAATTTCACTCTTGTAAGACAGACAGATGGATAGGTATGTTTCACTGTGACTGCTCTGCTCCCTAGTGGCTGTCAAGAGGCATTGCAGCATCCACAGAAGCCACAGTAATTCTGATACAGCTCGGCTGTGAGGTCTGACTCACGCAGAATGTGCACTTAAAAGACAAATATTTCTGCTGTAGAACCGAAAGATAACTCAAGAAAAGAACAAAATGAAAGACACCAACAATGTTTTAAGCCGTCTCTCTACTTTCTGGCTTCTCTAACCACATAGCACTCAGCCGCAAGATGTAAATCTTTCAAAACCGTCTTCGGACTGAAACCAGTGACACTGCAATTACATGGTGAGCGTAAACCTCATAGCCGCCATGTTGCCACTTGTTGCTGTGTTGATGGAGGTCTACGGCACTGAGGTACAAGCAGTGCTGGGGAGGAATTTGAAAGCACCACCACCACCACTTACTTTACACTGGAAGAAGTTGAACTTCAGCAAAGCCACCCCAGAGACAAATCTAGATTTGGTTATTTAAAGTTACTTAGAAAACATCGTTCAAACTACTTTGTAAAAAAATTAGCAAATTTGACACTGAACATAATACATTATACAAAATCACTTGAAATTTGTGAAAGCAATGTTTTTATGTAATGGGACTATGGATGGAAATGAGCATTTTTGCTACAATCCGGCATGTTTACATACTTGTATGTTCATTAATGTGCACTGTCCCATCCAAATAAACAAATAGATACAAATTTACATGCCAGCTAAAATTCCACTCAGTTGAGTTTATTGCAAAACACGCCCACTTGTTCAAAGGTAATATAAAAAACAGAAACCTCACTATTCATGGTTTCCAGTCATTTTCATTCATTCAACCTTTATTTCAACTGAAAAATTCATTGAGTCAGAGTCCTCATTTACAATGTAGCTGAGTGAAACAATAAAATAAAAGCCCCTCGACACAAAAAACACCAAAGAGTGACTTACATAAAAGTGGCAACAAGAAGTACAAAAAATCCACACTTTTACAGTTTTAAGAATAAATAACCTCAATAAAGAGTAAAAACAGTCAAAATTTAAGGCGTATGAATCAACTGAAACAGTAACACCTGGAAGTAAAGCATGATACAGTTAAAGATTTAAATAGAAAAGATAAAAATGAATTTGTGCTGCATGTTGTTCCACGCTGCTGGTGCACAGTATGAAAAAACATTTATACGATGGCCATCAGTCAGAGGAGAAAAGAAGCAGTGGTAAAATAATAAGAAAAAATCATTGCTTTGCTTATATGGCCTAAATTTGTTTATAGTTTCAGTACACAAGTGGCCGAAGAGTAATGTGACTACGTGAATAAGTATGCAAATATGAATGTAGCTGAACTACCAGCAAGCTGCTGCAAAACGTAGTTCAATTACTAGTTTAAATACATGTAGTTCACTACTCCAGAACACTGGGAATAAGTGCCATTCCTTTATGTCTTGGATACGCACACAATACACGTTGGTACGTTCACCTGTGTAGCTGTCAAATCTGCATTGTCTATTTTTCATACAATGGCAGATAAGTGTCGCTGTAGATCTAAAAGTAAATGAAGAAAGAAGTGGTTTTAAAGAGGACGGTCTCCTGGTGTGTACACAGGCTCGGAGCCAGGGTTCTACCAGTGGTCCAGAGGCGTTCGCATGCGGGCCAACCTTGACTTGCTCCTGGACTGGGCCCACACGGCTGGACTGGGAGAGCTGGCCTTGGAGCACACACACACTCTCTCGTCAGCTATCAATCTGCTCGCTACACCTAGAAAGAATTTACTGCAGGTAAAACACACACACACAGTATCATTTTTCATCCACTCTGCAGAAATCCCTAAATCCTCAGCCTGTTATGTCTCAGGTGATTATTTATAGTAGAATAAGTCCAGGTCTGCTGAATGAGGAGTGTTTATATGTGTGTGTGTGTGTGTGTGTGTGTGTGTGTGTGTGTGTTTGAAAATTGTACTATTTTATATTACATATTTTACAAAATATATACAATATATAAACAAATATAGAAACAATAAATTTATTTTTGAAAGATGTATAGCGAATAATTCATTATTAATAAAAAATGTAAACTGTAAATAAAATAGTATTTTTTTAAGCTTAAAAAATACACATATTTAAAAAAAAACAAAAAACATGTGAGTAGATATTATATGTATATACAAAATAATTGTGGTAAATAATACAGTGATTCAAGGTTCATGCCAGGCCTGTGCTGCCTTCAGGTCCAGCCCTGCAGCCAGGAAAAAACAGCACCAGAGCAAGCTAGCAGCGGCCAGTCACACAATGAACATACCTGGCGATCTTTTTTCTTTTATTTATTTATTTATTTATCTGATTGTGGCTGTTCTTTAAGTTTGTCTTCACTCCCAGGTCTGAGCTTAACTTCACCCACTGGAAAATTTTGAAGAAAAAAAAAAAAAAGAAGAAAAAAATGTGGGCAAGGGGCTGAGAGAGGGGCCCGAGGAGAGGCTGAGGAGGAGTGTGTTCTGGGAAGGGGGTGGTGAATGTGTGAGGCAGGAGTTGCTCAGTGAAGTGGGCCGCCCACCTCTTTATATATATATATATATATGAGTGGAGTTATCTGCCACCTTATCCACTTTTAAAGAATAGATGGAATTGTCTAGTACAGCAGCAAGTTATGAGTGGGGTTCATCTTTGTTTTTGTCTTTTCTATTACAAAAATGCATTTGTATAACTGAAAACTAATAAGCTGTCTGTGTATGTGTGTGTGTGTGTGTGTGTGTGTGTATGTGTGTGTGTAGGCATCTTGGGTGTCCTTGCGGTCTGACTACCCTGCCCTGAGTCCGGCCCAGCTGAACCACCTGCTGAGTCTTTACAGCCCAGCGTCTCCGTGCAGACACACCTGGACTCCATCTGTCCATGAGCAGGCTGCAGCTCACACAACTGGTGAGGCCCTGGTCAACAGACTGGTCAGAAATGATTCTCACCTTAATTCATAATGCTAATGATGAAAAGGATCATCTGCTCTTATCAACAGTACACGTTTATGTAATTTTATTTTAATGCAGTATGGCTCTTCCTTCCTCAGCTGATATCCTGGAGAGTTTTGACACCCATCATCCTCTGGTGCTGCCAGATGGGGGTTACCAGTTCCAACTGGGAAGAGAGGTAACAGATTCAGCCCTGGGGGTAGAGCTGGACAAGCTGAAAGAATTCATTTCCACACTTTCAGACTCACAGTCCAGTGAGGTCACAGCAACTGAGGAGCAAAAGGTACAAAACATGTCACGCCTTTTGATTTTTTACATGGTACAGGAAGAAGATATACTGAATAATGTAAGCTAAATAATACTGATAAATAGACACAGTGGCAAAGGTGGCATTATCAGTAAAGACTGGGGAGCATAAGGACTGATGGAAACTTGGAATAAGAAAACATTATCTGCAAAACCCTCCCGTACAGATCAAAACCACATGGATTTCATGTGCAAAAATCACATGTGAAATATGTTGAGCATGTTCTTTGCACATGGGAAACATGGGAACATTTCTGTGAAATCCATGTATGTTCCCATGTGAAACACATGAATTTCACATGTGCAAAATCACGTGTGAAATTCATGCATTTCACATGGGGTTTTTCACATGTTAAGCATGTTCTTTGCACAGGGGGAATGCATTTTGGAATATTTCCATGGTATAATATGTATATTCCTGTGTGCAACACATGCCACATGTGGTAACATGTTTCCTACACTCATGTGCCCACATGTGGGACACATGGGAAATTTGTGTGTTTCTTTCTGTAAGGGCTGCTTCTCCTTCCTGTTTTGACTAACTGTGTGAGGCTATATGCACATAGGAGCTGTGTGCTAAACTATACAGTAACATGCTGCATGTTAACATTCTCACAATGATAATGCTAACATGCTGATATTTTGCATGTATAATAGTTACAATTTTCATAATCATACTTGAGTGCTGTTTCCCAACCCTGGTCCTCAGGGACACCTGCCCTGCATGTTTTAGATGTTTAAAGTTATCAGCTCATCATCGAGCCTCTGCAGAAGCCTGATAACAACCCGATCATTTGAATCAGGTGTGTTGGAGCAGGGAAACATCTAAAACATGGAGGGGTCCCTGAGGACCAGGGTTGGGAAAAACAGGTTTAGTGTGTTAGCATGCTAACAACTGCTAATTGGCACTGAACACAAAGTACATCTGCGGTTAGCACAGGGGTCAGCAACCTGCAGCTCTGGAGCTGCATTGGTTCTCCAGTAGTCATTTGAAGGTCACAGCTTTTGGCTTAATTATTAATAATTAATAATAATTTTGCACATGACCACCCATAAAACCAAAAAGTGTAGCCTCTGAACTGCAGTTTCTGTGAAGATTAAACAAGATATGACGAGCCAAATAGTGAGCGGTGCTTTTTAAACTTTCAATGCTTTTAGCTTTAGCTTGTAATTTCATTGTCAGATGGACAGGTTTTTTAAAAGTAGCAAAAACGAAGCAGCAGAACCAGCGATTTTGTTTTTCTATTCCATGCACTCTTACTACATTACACAAAACAACTTGACCACTCGTTTGGTTAAAGATTCAGATGTGTTCTGCTAGTAGCGGCTAATACAGCCTCAAGCTGCTAGCCAGAAGCGGTGATGAAGAGCGAGGTCTGGAAAACTCACTTTTTTCTAACTCCACACCCCCAGATTATATGTCAGTTCTAATTTGTAGTCTTCAATCCAATGCTAACTCAAGTGACTTCACTTGAGGCAATTTATCAGCTTTGGTGCGGCTCCCTCTGCTGCAAAATGCTTTATACAACTTTGTTCAACTTCCCAACACTTTTAAACACACTATGGCTATCAAATGTGGTTTTGATTGATTGATTGATCCTAATTGTTCTGATGCTATTTAACATACAGGTTGGTACCATTCCCATGGAGGCTAAACTGACCAAGACTGATATCCCTCCAAAGGCCAGTGTGGAAACCTTGGATACATCTCCAGTTAAGATGGTCTTATCTCAGGCTACTGTCCATGACCGCCCACCCACTTCTACTACCTCTGGTGGCATACCTCCGTCACCCCCATCTCCACCCTCTCCCCCTTCCATCCAGTACCTGGATGAGTTCAGATCCTGCGGTGCCCTCCTTTTGTCCCAGAAGCTCAGAAATCTGGAGCTGCAGACCAGAGAGACTGAGAACAGTGAGATGAGGAGGTCAGCTCTGGACCCCTCCTGTCTCCTCACCCCACCCAACACCCCCCACATCATACACCCTGTTGACTTGGATAAGGCCTACCAGGATAAATGGGTGAAAGGTGACAGTGAGACGCTCCGCTGGTCCTCTGGTGTAGATGACGAAGGTACAGTACAGAAACACCTGACCATTCATGTTTTTGGTTTGTTTGTCTGCAGTAAAAGAAATCCGATCATGTCCTTTGTTTTGTCCTCAGGTGGACTTGTGTTTGAATGTCTGGCTGCACTGAAAGCAGACATGAAATCAGATCCCAGCCCCAGTATGAAAAAATTTGTTGAACTAAAAGAGGAAGAGGAGGAGCAGGAGGAGGAAGAGGAGGATGACCATTATGATGACAATAATGATGAGCTTTTTAGCTTGGAGCTGGAGCGAGGTGAACGAGGACTGGGTCTTGCTCTGGTTGACACAAGGGTAAGTGAAAGAGCTCATAAAACAGTTAAAATGTGCAAGTGACTTGAAACTTCCAACTAGAGATGACAAGAAAATACTCCTCTTCAGCCTGGTATTAGGCAAGGCAAGGCAAGTTTATTTGTATAGCACATTTCAGCAACAAGGCAATTCAAGGTGCAAGGGATAGTTTAGATTATTTGAATTAGGGTTGCATGAGGAACCAGGTGTAGGAGGCGTACACTATATTTAGAATATTTTCACCGCTTTATCTTGCCGCCAGACAGCCTTTTCTGAAGGGAAACTGCCATTATTTAAGCCAAATATCACTGTCTCCAAATCAACCAGACTCCACTGGCAAAAACACAAAGTTTACATGGCAGAATTTTATTGGTAGAGTGGAAACAAACCAAGGTGTTGTTGGTGAGTTTTATTTTGTTTCTGTCAAGTTTGAACGAAATGTGTTTTACAATAATAAAATTACTTTTTCTTGTAACCTGTTAGCTCAGTTGGTAAAGCGTGCATACCGTGTACCAAGGCCGTGGGTTCATATCCCTTTGGTTCATGTCAGCCATCCACTCTCTCCCTATTTCCTTGTCATATCTTCACCTATCCTTTCTGAATAAAGGCATTAAATGCTCCCCCAAAAATATTTGTCTGTAAATGGAGTCATGTGCCTTTACCCAAAGGAAGTGAAGGGTAAGAGAGATGCTTTGCATGCTGTTGACAGAGACTTCACTGGCGATCTGAGCCAGTCTTTGGCGGAAAAAAACCCCACTTTTAATGCACAAAATTTTACGGGACATATTTGCCCTCATATCTACCGTTATAACTCGTTTTGCAGTTGCCGGTTGCATCCGCCTCCCTTAATACTGAACCAATTTTGCACCTATCAATCGTACACACACATACACATGGGGAAATAGCACCCAGGTTGAAAAATACCGAAGTTATTCTTTAAACAAAACAGGACATGCAGATTACATAAAACGGCAATGGTTAACTAAAACAAGTTCGAAAGTTCAGATTTAGTTGACCATTATGATATTTTGATTTGGTTTTTCACTTTATTATCAGAATATTTGAATTTGGTAACTTCTTTTTTACATAGCATCCTTTAGCATCCTGTCAGTGTTTAGTCTACAGAGGAACAGTTAAAAGCCAAAGTCTGATTTAACATTTTGACAGACTGAGTTCCGTAGTCTGTTCAGACTGTGGGGCTCTAAATCCTCTGTTTGATGGCAACCACTGTTATTCTTCATCTTCTTCTTGGAGGAATCTCATATTAGCAGCCAGAAACAACATTCTTTCAGTCTGCACAGTTTGATGACTTGACTCAAACATTTGGCCCGAATCTTTGAGCAGATAGGTGGCAGTATAGACTGATGAGCTTTAGACTGAACAGAGAGGCGACTGCTCCATTCACTGACTCCATATCACTGTTAGAGATGGAAAAACAAAAACAGGATCTGTTTGTTTGCCCCAGTGCTTTTTTGTACCTTGACACAGAAATAATCTACACATGCACACCAACATAAGGCAGCATCACATAGTTGCCTAAATACTGTTTGTATAGGAGGAAAGTTGTCCACTGTGTGTTATGGGCAGTAACTGGTGGAGGGTAGTTCACTGAGCAGACCCTCACCCATCCACCAAGTTTTGTTTGCTTCTGACTACACATTCTTTGGCGTCAGAGTCAGTTCTTGACATTTTGACCTCATCTTCCAGGACACTTCCTTGAGGGTGAAAGGCATCTTCATCCGTGCAGTGGTCCCAAACTCTCCTGCAGCCCGCTGTGAGAAGCTGGCACCAGGAGACAGGATCCTGGCTGTTAATGGAGTCAGTCTGCTTGGACTGGACTACCAGAGGTGAGTAAGAGTCAAGCTCAAATTTGAGTAATCCCACATTTAAAGAAGTCTGTTTAACAGTCTTTTTTTTTCCCTTTCATCTCTTCCACCTCTTTTTCGCTGTCAGCGGAAAGGAGCTGATCCAGTCATCGGGTGACAGACTGAGGTTACTGGTGGCCAGATCCAACTGGATGGCCAAGGCTATACAGGCTGAATGCTGACAGTGTTTTTCATGACTTAAAAACATGAGCTTGTTGAACAATGAAGTTCAGGACATGGACCTTAAAATAAGGATATGGGTGTTAAGAAGACAAAAGTGCACTATGAAATGATGTCCTGGTGGAAACGTCTACCAGGTTTTAGCTGCTCGGTGTAATTTTGCAGCTTTTAATTCACATTGTAATAGCATGATAGTGATTATTGAAGCAGAGGTTTGGGTTCAAACATCATTTGCTTTCTGGACACCACTGTGCAAAGCTTTAGTCCAGCCTTCATTTAAACCAGTGACAGAAGAATATTAGTCCAACGACTGACTGTTTCCGATCTCAAAGGCCCTAAACGCCACCAGTAGCAGGACCACAGGAGTGAGACACCACTTTACAAAGGACAATGTGGAACATTTTCAAGAAGCCTCGGTATGCAAGAGTCTCAGCCAAGGTGATTCTATTACCAGCATGTCAACAGGCCTGCAGAGACACGGGTACATTTAGATGCTTGCCCAAGAAAGGTCAGCTTCTGCTTCTACAAAGGCAGCCCTCTGTCTTGACAAAAAAATGATTTGGTTCACCAAAGGAGAAGGGAGGCTTCCAACAGGAAGCTTCAGTCAGGAAATATAAGTCTCACTCCATTTTTACATCGCTGCGACACTGCCATTTGTCATTGGTCTGAAAAATAACAAGCACCCACTAAGGTGTAATCTTGAATTTAGCTTTTTATTCATCGTCTGGATACAATGATCTGATCTGTGATTGCTGTTACATGTTGTTGATCCATGCTAGTTTGATAAATGAAGCATAAAAACATATTGTCACGTGCTGGTTTTCATGAACTCTTACTGCCATTTTACACCACATGCATGCAGCATCTGCAGCAGCCAAAATATGTCCTTCAGAATGCTAGCAGATTGTGTGTATTTACACCAGATGTGAATGCAGCACGTCGCAGCTGCAGCAGGCTTGCAGCATGCAGCAAATATAGAAGAGAGTTCTATTTTTTGCTGTGTGCTGCAAGTTCACTGCAGCACACAAAATAGTGTTTAAACACATATAAAATTTCTTTAAAATGATGTCCTGCACATTATCTGATTTTTTTTTTTTTAATCACCTGTGTTTTCTGTATTTTTCCTGGCTGAAAATAAATATGAATATGCACCTTTTCTGTTTTATTTTATGGAGGTACTGATTACATTTGAAAATATTGAAACTGTTGTGCACTCAATTGAATTGGGCGCGCGATGTCGATGTCGTGAAGTCGTCTTTACTAGAAAAGATTTACCAAGGGAAAATATTCTAAGCATATTTTGGACAACTTTGCAATGTGTGTGTATGTGTGCGTGTGTGTGCCAGCTGGTATTTTGCACTGGTATCTGCTTATATAGCTTATATATTGTGTTAGCAGATGTTCTTCGCCTCATGTGCACTACAGGTCTGCATGTGCCTGATTGAGAGTTCTTGTAGACAAGAGTATTCATGTATAATTTAGGAATTCACTTTGAACCAAATTATCCACCAGATCAACGTGAGAAACAAATCAACAAGTGATTCTGTTCAGTTCATAAAGTCCAAAACAGCCACTGTGCATAGCATGATTTATGAAAAGCAAAAAGGTCATATTGGCCGTAATGTTTTTCATTGACAGTGTTTTATAGTAATTCTGTAGTTATGAATGTTATGGTGCATGATTTCCGGTAAATCTACTGGCAGAAAAGGTGAACTCTTCGTGCCCAGAGGCCAAAAACTTCCTATTTCAGACTAATTATAATCAGATGAAGAAATCTGCTCATCTAAGGTGACAGTTAAGCATGTGAGGAGGCTCTCTAAGGTTACACTCTAATGGTTCGTCTATGAGAAGAATAAAACAGTCAAAGCTCATATGAGAACTTGACAAAAAAGTTGTCTTATTGTAAGTTCATTGTCAGTATTCCAGATAATCTCCTCTGAACATTTGCTTCAACAAACTTCATAAAACAAACAGAATGTTTCAGTGATTATCTGCTGCATCTTCTTCACAGGTTTCTGTGCATCATGATATGGTGGAATAACTTTCATTACATTTATTTTAATCCCATACAAATTTATATTTGACATCTTTCATTTTGTCTTTGTAAACTGCATCAAAGTACTCTGCTTCAGCCACTGTCAGTTGGTTTTTCCAGTCTCCAGCAATTCCTGAAACACAACAAGAGAAATCATGAAACTGAAGAAATGGTGTGTGACATTGTGTATATATATATTTTCTTTTTTGTATAAAGACTGTGCACAATAGTTTTATATGTAGTCATTCCCAAGTAATTTAATTTATAAAGATGATGTGTTTGGCTCTATAGATTGTACAAAATCAAACATGTTCTCATGGAGGATTTTGAACATTTTGTTCATGAAAATATATAGACTATGAGGTCATTCCTTGCAGCTGTTAAGTAACATTTATAAAATAATTATGCACTTGAATAAAACAGTTTCAGAACTTGAAATTAACCACTTACAGGAATATTTTAATTCTTTTTTTTCCAAATATTTAAAAAAATGTTTTGATAGTACA
>JAJHUR010103353.1:0-12644 GCA_027495735.1 Lutjanus campechanus
GAGACAGCACACACACACACACACACACACACACACACTTACGCCTGGCAGGGATAATAATCCATCCTGCCACACAGTTCAGTCCAACAGGTCTGTCAATCAAACAAACAGATAGACTGGAAATAATGTGGGCATGCACAAGTTTTGATTGCAGCAATCAGACTCTACTATTGATCTCTCACTGTTTCCAAACTAATCACTGAACAGTTTCATATCAGCTCTGCACTCAGCTGGTGACTGGTTCTGTATTTGTCACTTAAAGATGACTTAAAAATGACACCAGTAATACTGCAGGCTTCTCCTTTACACTAAAGCCAGACAGTGTGAAAGTCACAAATAGGCAGAAAACAGTTTGTCTTCTCCCTACACAGAAAAAGACAACCACAGAAATATGCCTAATAATGTGTGTTTACTTGCCTGTCACGCCTGTGTGTTCTGATGATGGTTTGTTCAGCTGCTTCTTCAACAACCCCTGCAGCCCAAGCAGACTACTCTTACTTTGGTTTTCTAGTGAAATTTGCGTGTTTGTCAAATCCAGGTGATATCGGTGGGAGCACTGGCATGTTTCATTGGGGGGGGGGGGGGGGGGGGGGGCATTGGTTTTAGAACTACAGCTGACAGGTACTCATTAAAATTGTTTCCTTTAAATGAGTAAGCACAGCGGAAGCAATTACAAAAAGCAACAGGCAAGACTTTTAAAATCACCGTAGCTTCTGTATCCTTGTGCATTTGTGCACCAGACTTCGTTTCCTATTGACGTGCAGCTGCTTTACCTGCTGTTACCAGCAGCATAGTTACTGAAAGGCAATCGTGCTATAACTAATTCTAACCTGAGCGCAGGAAATCTCTGTAGATCAAAGTTAAGCTTTCATTAAAACTTTTGATAGTTACACAAGTTAAACAGCAGCAACACAGTGAGGAGAGGCTTTGAGCTCCTGAAACGACATCAGGAACAGCTTCTTGTGTTTACCGTCTGTATCATGATTGAATTGTGTTTTAAAAAATGGAAAACGTAATCCACCGGAGTGTACGGTTAAGAAATGTGTAGTGAAGTATATATTCAGCTAATGAGGTCCCATGGTGTGTGGGTGTCCCGAGGTGGTTGTTTCCTCTGTGCCTCTGTAAGATGCATGTGTGTTTTTCTTAATTTTATTGACTTTCAAGATTCAGCCACATGTTCTGCTATAATCTGTTGGTGATTATTGAGAAAGATAATTGATTGTTGAGTCTCTTTCCCAGTTCGACAAATACCAGCAGTTTGGATTGGTGTCTTGGACTGACACCAACCCAAAGTGTCGGCATTTGATATTTCATGTTGCCCATCTTTACATTTATCAGTGGTGGGGACCATTGCCCTCAGTGTCTTGGCTGAGAGGCTCTGGCAGGGCAGCAAAATCTACTTTATTTATTTATATATTTATTTATTTATTTGAGTTTGCACCTTGTTTTTTTTGCTCGGGACAACCTATGTGGTGAAATGTTGTTGAAACTTGGTTGTTGCATCTAGCAGTTGTAGTGACATTGCAATAGGTGCTGCATCGTCTGCCTCCTGGCTGGGATCTTTTCACTCTACCGAGTGACATCTCCTAGTTTACTATTTATTTATTTGTTTGTGTTTAAGGTATGCCACTAAAACCGCATTTTGCTATGGGCTGATGACCACCTGCTGCATTTTATAAATGCATGCCTTTGGGTTTATTTCTAAGCTGAATTAATTTAATAACCGCAGTGGGAGCCATTAGTTAAGGCTGTGTATTTATGCCTGTTTATAATTTGTTGCCTATACTAATTCTACTATGAATAGCAGTGTAGGATAGTGCTGTAGATGAAATCTGGACACAGATGTAACAGACTCGGGAGGTCGGAGAATCTATAGGTGCACATGTGCTATAGATCAGGTAATCATGGTTATTGGGTGAGATCTGAAGGTTTGTACGACTCACACACATCTTTGTTGAAATCAGCCACATCAGAGAGCAGAGTCAGTCATCACAGTCAAGATCTGGTTTTGATCATCGTATAAAAGTAATGTAAACTGAAGTCTTCATTTAATGGGAGCGTCACTCCATGGTACTCACTGAAGCGCGTCGGAAACAAGGACCTGCTCCCACATACAGCCGAGTGGCTCTCAGCTGGTAAAGATCATCACTACAACCACAAATGAATGCAAAACAAGGAGATCAAAGATGTGTCTCTGAAGTGGCTGTATATATCTGTTGCTGTGGTAGCCACCCGCAGGCCACACAACATCTATCTATCTACAGTATCTTATGTCACTAAAAGAGTAATTATTTTCCAGAATGTGATGAGTTCATTATTTAGACTAAAGATCTCAGTTCATTATTTTTTTGTGTGTGCTACAGCTGGCCTGCTGAGCGAGGATGTCATGTTGTGTTGTGGTGAAATCAAACATTATAATAATAATAATAATAATAGTAATAATAACAAATTTCCAATTGAACCACCGGGGAAACATGTTAATGTGTACTCACAACTTGACTGAATTCATATTCTTTTGTAAATAGTAATGATGAAAGCCATGTCCTTATGGAAAATTATGAGCCCTTGATATCAAATCTGTCTGTCATTAGGGCACATCTGACTATATTTCATCTACAAGTTACTGTGTCATCAATAACTGAAAAACTGTTAGTCCATGTTCCTCGGGGAACATGAATGCAGAACTAATCACAGTCAGAAATATGAAAGAATTTCAACACAATTAATATGCAGCAGTATGTTTTATTCATTTCCGATACTGGCAACAGGCTACCTGCTGTTTGTTAGAAACTCTGTTTTATAGCCTGGGTGGAGTATTGATTACATTTCCAATATAATACAAAATCATGGAGAGCACTCTAAAGCACTTGTCACTTACATGTGATGCAGTATTTTTTCAGTCCCTCATTAGTAGCTACTGACTTACAAATCCTGCAGTAAGTTAAGATTTGAGTGACGTGTAAATCAGTTGCTAAGAAACATCTGAGACACTGTCAAATTAAAAGCCAAGCAATATATTAAACCAATCTGCAAATCTTATGAAATTGCAGGCTTTATTCTCTTTTATTTATACATACTGGACAAGGAGAATTGCAGCGTTTCAAACTTAGTAGTAATTGTGCAATTTAAAATTCATGGAAAATCTAATTATGCTGCTTGAAATGTGTCAGTGTTGAGTTTTTGATGAAGCTCCTGTAAAGGGTTTTTGATTTTTGTGGACATGTAATTAAATGGATCTGAACCTGCAATTTTCTTATGTGATTTGATAGAATTTGAAATAGGAAGCAAGCAGGATTTAACATTAAGAGGGATTTCATTAAAAAGATTAATAATAGGCAGAACAAAGACTCATTTAGTCATTTAGGATCAATCAGTTCCTCCAACATTTCCAGGCCTCAGCTCTGTCATGTTTGAGCCTGTGGCAGCAGAGCGAGCAGAGGATGGTGATGTTCTCATAAACTGACACTCAGATAAACATTTCAGATGGATTTTGCTGCTGATTTAGTGGTAGTTAGCTTGGTAGACCTGCAGACTGATCAAAGCGTGCAAGTTTTTGTGCACCCAGAGTTCAGGATGAGTCCTTAAAATACCTCAAAACTTCATAAGAAGAGAAAGAAGTGTGTTTCTTGTGTCTACTGTGTAAGAAGTCTTCTATCAGGGTGTCAATCAGATGTAAAAATGGGAAGAGTTGTTGTGCAGTCGTCTGCACAAAGAGATTCAGAAAGAGTTCCCCCCTGATGTTTTTACAGACAGCCGCAGGCCAAATAGAAGAAACAAAAGGTTCTTTTTATTTCGCTGTGTGACGTCAAGTAATCAATCACGCAAATTCCTGAATAAAACATGCAAGACAACCAACTATCACAAAGTCATCTGCAGACAACCAAATGATCCTTTGAAGTCCTCAGGATCAAGATGAATTCAGACACTGCTCTGACTCATACTTCATAATTGTGCTTGGGTCACACAGCCTGCATGTACCTGAGCCTGACAACGACCTCGATGAGATGCTGCGGCTCGCACGTCAGTGGTGTTCACACAGGCAGCGCTTCTGCTGCAGGGCTGCTGCCTGCTCTGTCTTTCTACAATGAGTTTGCAGATGAGTTTTCAAGAGAACAAAAGAGCTGGAACCAGAGAGCAGTGTGATTGTTTCCCCCTTGTTCAGAAACAGAGAGAGAGAGAAAAGAGAGAAAGAAAAAGCAGGAGCCCCCTGAAAATCCCGGACCTGCACCTATTTTTTCATGTCTGTGACATATTCGACAGAAGTAGGCAGTGAAACTGTAGTAAGAGGTGTGATGTTGCTGATATGATGTCAATATGACTTTCAGCAGATCATTTTCACCGTGTATTTTTAACCACATGCATCACACGGAAACTCCAAATCTCTAGATGAGCTGCGTGTGATGCACATGAGTAGTGCTGCTCATACAGGCTGTGTGGCTGCTCTAACCTGTTAATATGCGTGCACACATAAAAACCAACCACACACACATGCTGCTCAAGCAGCCAGCTTTTATTCTGAAGCCCAGAGGTAGCCTACATAGCAGAAAGTTTTATTGTTGCTGGTGGAGCGTATATCTACTTTCACGTTTACTACACTGGTGTCAAGGTATGCATATAATATCACTGAAGTCCATTTCTGGCCACATTTAAAAGTGTGAAGTTCACTGACTTTCAGGTATCGACCTCTCCTCTCCTGTGAATTCTGATTTAACTCGTATACTCTGTGCTCCTCCAATGTCCTTTTAAACTTTTTTGAATGTATTATTTGTCATTTCATTCAATGTGAAAATGTAGCAGAGAGGCATGTGCACCAAAATTCGGGACCAGTCACATCCTGTATTGATTCAGTAAGGGACAATGCATTGTATTTGTCAATACGGAACAATCCTGTATTTTTCGGGATGGGTGACAACCCTATTGGTCATAATCATGCAGGTGTACAGTGACACTGGCACACTAGCTCTGCTGATACACTCAAGTTTCTGTTTTTGTTTAATTTACACTAATAATGTGGTTATTAAGGATAATTAGTTAGGACTATTCTTTCTGCTGATTCTCTGAGCACCCTCTCAAAGGGCAGATCTAACCAATTACTACAAACAAATCGACTGAAATGCAAAAGCTCTACATGTATTGTCATCCCTAAACACGTACTTATCGCCGGCTACATAATGAGCGTTACTACGTGTCGTGTAAACTGATTATTATGAGTAGCAGGTGTGTGGTGCACAGACTAACTGGCTGTAGTTAGCAGGGCTCTAAACCTTGCCTTTCCCACAGCATATTTGTCATAGCAGGTAAAGTACAGGTGTAACTTATAACACTAATGATGACTTAGAGGACGCTGGCACACCCAAATGAAATAAAGCCGTTAGTATCTCCTGTGTTTAACGAGTTTAACCATGTAAAGCTCGACACATCAAATAGAAGATCAGCCCATTTTTTTCTTTATCAGTTGATTTATGAAAATTCATTGATCAGAATCATTTTTATTGTAGAAACAAAAACAAATATTGCTCATTGCTTTTGGAAAACAGGGCACATTTCAGTTCGTCTGGTGCTTTTTTCCAAACAGGAACCTTTTTATTTTGCCTTGTGGTCGACAAAAATCAACATAATCTGGAGTAAAAATTAATTAAAAACACAATTTTTAGCAAGTGCCCAGTTGCTAATAATTATTTGTAACATCCAAGTCATCATAATGAGAGCAGGTTGCATATAAAAAATGCATATAAATATCTCAATATACATGGTAAATTTATCTTAAAATAATCTTCCAATCTTGAATTTGTTTATTTAACAATGTATTTGTGGATGTGGCAGGCGTAATTCAGATTACATCGTGAAATTCAATAGAAGAATGACTGAGGGATTCACAGATAAATTCTTATATATCTGCACACATTTTCAACACAATTTTACTATAAAATAAGGTACAAAATATTATGTATCATGTTGAATTTTGCCCCCACAGGCCACCTGCTGCCTGCAGTGCGCTGATTATGCACCAGAGGGCAGAAAACATGTCAGATTGCATACAACAGGTTTTTCAGTAAAATATTAATCATGTTGATGTTACTGAGGTCTCAGAAGCTCAGGTATCAAGCATGATACAAATGGTGTTACAGGGCTGAGTAGATATAAAGTTCAAATTTATATATAGAATTAAATTCTTGTGCTCTGGCTCCGCTATTAATCAGAATATTAATTTTATGACCCGGCCTGCCCGAGCTGTGGATTAACCAGTGTTCAATTATTTGCTATATTGACTATATATCATTTTACATTATTTTGGCAATTTTGAGTGGGAGTGAGGATTTTTGTTTTGAGACAAATGTTAACATCATGTATTTTTATTAAAGTTAAATTTCCCAATTTCCATTACAGTGTTTTTCTCAACATAAAATAGTCATAATCATCAGTTGTAACATCTGGTTACAGGCCTAAGTAAGATGAACACAGATATATACACACAAAATCCAGAAATGAATCCAGAAAACTTATTCTTGAGCCCATTTTCCAACTGCAACTCATTAATCAGAATGTATTACCCGACCCACATGGTCTGTGGAGTAACTGCAGTGCTCCTGGTTGTAGCTGTGGTCTGTGCAACACTGTTAGCTATACTGACTATGGAGAGTGTGCATGTGATGTCACAGTAGGCGGAGTCACAAAAGTTACACTGAGTGAGTGGCAAAAATCCCTACTGAGTGACAGTGTTAGCTTTCAGCTTGAGTGCTACAAAAGACACTTCTAAAATGAGAAAGAGCTGCGCAACTGACTGAACAAACAGATTCAACTAGATATCTGAATGAATCTGTTACAAACTGTCAAAAGCTAAAAGGAAGGGAAAGCAAGTGGATCACTGCAATTCACCCGCACAAAAAAACTGGAATCCGGGCACCGAAAAGTGGACGTGCAGTTGTCATTTAGTGTCAGATATGTTGGAAATTAGTGTAAAATCAGACCTTATGTTATAGACTGTATTAACTAATGTCACTTATGAATTAGATATTTAGCATCTTTCATTTATATTCTGTACAACAATCACCAGATAAGTCCAGAAATGAATCCAGAAAACCTGCTTGAGTCCATTTGAATGTGAAAACCAAATTAACATTTTACAAAACAAACTGCAAGACGCAGATAACAAAAATACAAAACAGTTAAAAAAAAACACACACACACACACACATACACACAAACAAACAGAACAATTCACCAACTGGACTCTGCCTCATCCTTAATTCTGACTGAATGGAGAGGGTGGTCGCACGGCCTCGCTTGTCTTAATGCAGACCCGACGTCCTCCAAGGATTTATTGGAACGTGCTACTCTTTCATGTGTGGTTTGCCAGGATGAGATGGGGGTTAAATGTCTTTGGTTTTTGTGACAGCGCCTGTGGCAGCATGGGGAGCAGAGAGAGAGAAACACCAGGGAGGAAAAGAGCTTACTCATGTCGGCAGAAAAGAAAAAAAGAAACAGATGCATCCAACTGCAGCAGCTGTAACTGCTGATGCACAGAAGGAGAACGAGCAGCCAGACTGAAAGTTTATACTGCAGCAGTTTGTTTCACTGCGCCTTTGTACTGTCTGTAAAATGATCAAACATTGACTAATTAATTGTGGCTAAGACATTATTAATATTACTCTTTAGTTTTTAGTAACTTTAGATTGCAGATTCAGTGATTGAGTCGTGGTATTGTAGAAACTTCACAGACACAGAATCTGCTTTATAAAAGTCAAGTGTTGCTGTAAATTTTTGCAAAAGATGGTGCAAAAGAATATATATTGAAAGGGCAGTGTAGTGGATTACTCTTCATAAAAGAAAAAGGTGGTTCTCATTTTCACAGTGCTGTTTAGATATGCACAAAGAGATCATTTCTCTTGACTGTATCCTGTCTTTGATGTTGTGCATAGTCACAGTCACAGTCTAGACGTTTCATCCTGCTTATATAATCCACTGCAAGTCGACAATATCTGCACACATCTGCATTTTAAAGTGCTTATGCCACCCTGTGGGTGCTTGAAAACTTTAAGAAAGTAAACATAAGAAGTATATACACTTTAATCTGACAGCAGTCAGTCATCAGCAGTGAATGTACACAGAGCACACAACACACAGAGGAGCAAACTAAAGAGCCACAAACGCAGCTCACTGACAGATGACAGATTATAAAAGACAGAGTTTAAAAACTTGTGCATCCCTGATACACTGACAGGTGTTTTCACTCATGTTGCCTGATAAGACCTTCTCTCAGAACTGTGTGGGCGTGTACACACTGTTTTTGATTGACAAGTCCCACCCGCTCCTGCTCCTGTTAAACTTTCATCCTCATCATTCTTATTTTAAGATACTAAGTCATTAAATTCATAAAGTTTCTTATTGGAGATACTAACTCAATATTTTAAGATAAGGGAGACCAGGAGCAATTGTAGCATTTTAAAATTGTTTTTTCCTTCATGACTTATAGACTACTTGAAATACACCAGTAAACTTTTGCAAGGTTCAAATTACACAGTGGCTTTCGGGTTAGCCCTATTTCCCCATGTGCATCACAACTAAAATATGTCACATGCACGCACATACATGGAAGTACGTGGAATTTCACAAACTACAGACAGTTAATAACAAAAATATAAGGCTGCTGTTCAAGAATGCATTTATTAATCAGAGCAAAAAACAAGACACAAAATCACAGGCAACGTTCTTCTGCTTCACAGTTGTTTTTACATGGGAGGACTTTACATTAAGTATCACAGGCTCATAGAAACAGCTGCTTTGCCACTTTCATCTCTCTCTCTCTCACACACCCTCTCCTTATTGACTGTCCCTTCACTTCCCCGTTGTTTACCTTCTGTCTGAGGATTGTTATACGCTGGGGGAAATGGGTTAAGGGCCAAAAGTTTTATTTGCAGTCATGCAAAGCAAGCAGGAACCGGAGAAAGCGTCAGGACAGCATCATGTCCTTCACCTGCCTTAGGTAGCCTATTGACAATTTTGGGACCGTGTAACTCCAACATCAAGTGGGATGCCTCGGTGCGCAGTTTGTGGGGTGAGTGAGATCTGCCATTCAGTCATACAGACTCCCGGGTTCACCACAACTTAATGTTGCATGTAAATCAGTCTAAAGCCCGATCTATTTATAAAATGAATGTGTTTACTGCCCTTTTCACTGGCCCAACAACCAGCACAACCTGTTTTCTTTTACATTAAAATGACATAAAGAATCATGGATTGATGAAGAAGTCAAGGAATATACTGTATGTGTAAAAGAGACATGCTGAAAAAAGCTTCAGTAGATTCTGAAGGAATTGAAAAATGGCAAAGTGAGGAAGAGTGATGGTACATAACCCTGGAAAACTTTAAATGAAATAAATGGTAGAGCCAAGAATAACACACCTTTCACTGAAATTAATGGCATTTTCTTGTCAAAAGCAAAGAACATTAAGCAATTTCAGTAATCATTTTCCAGACAAGGTTGATGGCTGTCTGTGTGGGCGGTATGTTGTCAGAAATAGCAACCAATTTTATCTTGTAACAATGAAAAGGTGGGAAAACTACTTAATGGCCCAAATAAAGATAAACCAGCTGGATAATTGGGACAGACGGCACCTAAGGGAGAAACCTGTAATATATTTACATCATAAAATCACATAAAAAATAAAGAATAAAAATGATGAAAATTAATGTTTTTGTTTGTCGGTTTCAGATTAATCAGAGATCAAGATTAGGTTTGATTAGATTGTTCATAAGTCTAATCTTGGGGAGGGGGCCTATTTTACACCTGCACAAAGCGGATGTGGCGGTGGCGAAGGTGACATTGTGATCTTACGCTGGCACAGATGTCATTTGTGCCACATTTGCAAGATAGCAAATGAACTTGTGCCTAGTCTGTGTATCCATGGGCGAGATTTCTAAAAATGGGGGCAAAATGAAGGTGTGGCCAGGTGCATTTGGTATCTTGCACGCGGTGTATTGGAGTCGAAGCCACTTTGGTGTTAGACCGGCTGAAGTGGCACTAAGAATCATCATCA
This sequence comes from Lutjanus campechanus, assembly GCA_027495735.1. Lineage (NCBI taxonomy): Eukaryota > Metazoa > Chordata > Actinopteri > Lutjaniformes > Lutjanidae > Lutjanus > Lutjanus campechanus. Next base: position 10,038 of record JAJHUR010103353.1, read on the forward strand.
GCTGTTTCTGTCATTCAAAGGCTCTTAAACTGAACAGGTTCAAGAAGCAAGTTTTCTCTGAGTCACACTTGACAGGTAGAAGAAGAGATGGGAGAAACATTTTGATGATTTAGTTACAAAAATCATCAAAATGGGTCGTGGAATATGACGCATTAGAAGATGTTCCTGTCAGGCACTAGTTTTATCTTTTGATTACTTTTCGTCGGTCTGATCAGGCGCTGCCAAAAGAGATCTGTCTGCTCCAAATAGCTCAGAATAAAGCTGTAAAGTTTGTTGTGGCCTGATGAGCGGTTGTGAGACTGAGAGTGCCAGTCGTTCATGGCTCAGAGTAGAGGAGAGGTTGGCACGCAGTCTAATGAGTTTTTTTTAGGAATATCTGTTATAGTAAACAACCAAATCATCTGGACTCATCAGGCCCGTAGCTACCACTGAGGACATCAAAAGTCAAGTTCTCTGCATTTTTCTGGATCTTTTTTTAAACCTATATGTCTTAAAATGTTACATTAAAGTGACAAACTGCTAAAACTACTTAGTTGTATCTTGTTGTGTTGTGTACATGTGCTAGTACAAGTGACAGACATATAACCTACATTCCTGTTATTCTCTCCTTGGGATTCTTACCATAACAACTGTCATTGTGTTAGTATACAGGTGCACTTAAAGCACACAAGTATGTTCAAGATCTGAGCTCACAAACTGTTAACCTACATGCATTCAAAATGTGACACGTCCAAACAGAATTTATTAGGAGTTTCTCCTCTGGTGAATGAAGCATCACATCAGATCACATATGTCCAAAATAAGTATGTTTGCATGTATGAGAAAGATGTCGGTCTCTTTTGAACATTGTGCTGCTCATGATTTTTGCCCTCTAATGCTGCAGCTTTATGCATCAGTGTATCGAATGGAACAGGTACAGGACATGAGACACAGATAGATAAACATGTGTCCACTGATCATTACTAAATTATTTCAGTGACACCTCATTTAGCACTAGAATTCATTGGTCAATAATGAGAAGTTTGTTTCGGCCTATTATTTCTTTTCAACAATTTTATACAACTTCCTCCAGTCTGTGGAACATTTTAGTGATTTTGTTTGAGTAGTCTTAACTTTCTACACTACACTTCCATTATATTATTTGAATAAATTCTCATTTCTTTTGCATTTTTCTGCTGTGCTTGGGGTCAGGGGTCCTGGCCATGACAGTCATATAAATTCATTAAGAGAAAGCTCCTCCCACTGCTCTTCTATATGTAAACACTTGTTTATCACTGTGTGATTCTTAGATTGTGGCTTATTGTTCGGATGTACTTGAGTAATTAGTGTTAGAACACTTGTCAGATGAGATACTGCAGTTGTGCTCCTCTGCTCAAGTTGTTTAAAAGTAAAAATAATTTCAATGCAAAAAGAAAAAGAGTAGTTTTGTCCGTATTTATGACTTATCTTTTATTGGATTCAAATACAGTTTTCATGTCTGTGTTGGCACTGACATTATTTCTAAGTTACTCTCAGAATGCTTCGATTATACTGTAGTCTTTCAAATTTTGTGAAGGGAGTGTGTCCCGGAGGAAAGACTAATGACATCATTATTTCTAAAATCTGACCACAGTCCTGAGAGACAAACATTGTCACAGTACCTGGCAGGCTACTAGGGGTTATCTAGTTTACAAAAACCCAGAACAGATGCAGTGTGCAGATCTGTAATGTACAGAGCAGCAAAGTTACTGATTAGGATCATTAAAACACCCAGTAAGGCAAGTTTTAAAAAGACTACTGAAAAAAATTAGCTTAATGTTGATTTACCAGCCTGAACAACTATGATTGAATGAAATTAGATGTAATATGATGGTTTTGTTGTATGACACCTGCTTGTGTTCTTTTTACACGTCTTATATCATATGTTGTGTTTTGTTGTATGTGGACTGCAGGAAGTCTGTGAAGGTTCTCAGTCGTCCAGGTCATGGTATTCGTAGCAAGGTTTGTCGTAGGCAACTGGACTTGATAGAGTTCTTGAAGACGTTTCGCCTCTCATCCAAGAAGCTTCTTCAGTTCTGACTGACTGGTTTGGACCGCAGGAAGAGTAGCTGCTATATTAGTGGCAGCAAATGGGGATCTGAATAAAGAACAAAGAATGACATTTATTTAAATGGGACGCTAATTGCCCTGTATTGTTTTCTTTGTGAATTCTGTCTGACTGACATGCACAGTTGTGAGGCTCTGCAGCATAGTAGGAAAAGCACAGGTGTCATTAATAAGATTCAATTAAAGTCTTGAATGGAGCTGTGCCTTTGTTAATGCTATTAGCAACACTTGTATGTTTCCTGCTGTGATGTCAAAATGTCTGCTGTGAAAAAAGGCCCATGTGCTGCTGAAGGGGGACACTGCGTGGCTGCGGTGAATGCAAGGACAGCGATAAGTGGGAAATGACAATAATGTGTTTGTTAAGAGGCTGCATAATTTAGAACTTGTTGAATGCTGTTGTCAGGTCTGCTCACACTATTGTCCTGGCCTGTCTGCGTTTTCGTCAGCATGCGAGAGTTAATTTTGCCAAGAAAAATCCTCTCTGACACCGTAATTCTTAGCAGCTGAAAGAAATTCAGCTTC
>JAJHUR010103358.1:0-15306 GCA_027495735.1 Lutjanus campechanus
CAGAACCTCCATGAAAAAGATCTGAAGGAGATTCAGGTACATGAGCACAAAACCAAAAACATATCTGTTATCTCTTGGTGAAGGATCCAGGGGTCTTCAGTATGATTAAGTAGAAAACCAAGTAGTTCTTTATAAAACCTTACTTTGATGTAGAAATGGTCTTATCTCTCAACAACATCTGGACTAAATGATTTTCCTGCTGGTTATACTGCAGTATTGCAGTTTGGGAAGAAATGTGCCCTGTGGTGAACTTTGCATCAGGTTTATGAGTAATGTGATGGTAATTATCTAATGAAGGTGTGAAAAATTAATAGTGACACACTCCTTAGCTTTGTGTTTGGCATTGTTTATCACCCCACTATTTAGTCAAAGGGATAATATGTTTTGTCTGGAAAGAAAGAAAGAAAGAAAGAAAGAAAGAAAAGAAAAAAGGCACTGGTCTTTACTAAATTTTGTTAGTTTTTTATCAAACTCAAACTTTTAAGCTTTGAAATAAGCTCTGAAGGTTTTGCCAAGATATAATCTTTTATTTATTAAATAATTTACTTTTCTTCTGTAGCTTGAAAATTTAAAAAAAAAAAGTAACTTTTCTTCACTTTCACTTTAATGAGTTCACTCAACAATTTTTAAGAAATATAAAATATTTTGATTCAAAACTTTTTTTAAGAGTTTATTTCAAAATGTAAGAGTTTGAGTTTGGTACGAAACTCAAAAATTAAGTGAAGACATTTGCCTCGAAATTATGAGTTATCTCAGATTTATTTTTTACCTTGTTCCTGTTGAAACCCTGCATAAAAAAGGAGAAATTGCTGATTGTAAGACAGGTGCCTTCAATAAGTTAAGTTGAGATCACTGGTACATAAGCTGCAACTTTTCCTCTCAGAACCTACTTAAGCAAGTTTTTTTATGCTCAGTTTCTTTTATGAATCAAACTTAAACACACCTTATCTTAAACACAATTATATTAAGACTTCAGAAGAAGTTCAAGTACAAAACTGAGAACATTTTTATAAATGAGGCCCCAGATTTACTTTCTTATCTTCTTTTGCAGCATCACCTGAAGAAAATGGAGGGTCGCCGTTTGGACTTTGATTATAAGAAGAAACGTCAGGGCAAAGTGACAGATGACGAGATCAAACAGGCACTAGAGAAGTTCGACGACTCCAAGGAGATAGCTGAGCAGAGCATGTTCAACCTGCTGGAGAGTGACGTAAGGATCATTTTACTTTACTTTGCTTCATTAATTTGTTCACCACTCACACAGCCAGGATTTTCAGTTTGTTTGTGCCAATAAATTTATTGTACTGTCTTGGACTTTCCACAACCGTTCCCATTTCCCCTTTTTGACTTTGAATAATAAGTTAAAAAAAAGAAGAAAAATTAAATAATAAAAGATAATACAAAATAATTAATAAAATTAAATTAATTTAACAAGAAGAAAAATAAAATAAATATAAATGATTGATTTTCTTTCTTTCTCACCTGGGATGACATATTGATGTGGTCGGTCAGTCAGATGAGGCTGCAGGTGTTCTGCAATTAACGTTTGCGTTTTTGTTTGCTCTGTATGTTCAAGACTTCAAACAAAGTGATACAAGGAGAGGGTGATTCAATAAGATGCATTTATTGCATAAAAATAAGCCATGTAACCAATAACCTCTGCAAAATGTTAGCATGTAATGAGCACAGCGTGCATGAAAAGCGGATCAAACGCAAATCATTGAGGTCATTTGTTGTTATTTTTGGTTTTTAGGCCTGTATTATTATAAGGGGAATATTGTGCAGTTCTCAAGGTCAAGAATTAACTGTCGATGTGTTTCCTGGTCAGCCACTATTTGTTTAAGTGAGACCCTGCTTTACAAAATCTGTTATTACTTCTAGCATCTGAAATTGAGTGAATCTGAGTCCAGATCGCAGCAACAATCATCATTATGGATGATGTGTACCACTGGTCCTGTTGTCAGTATGTAACAGTCGACTGCATATCTTTAACAGATTGAACAGGTGAGCCAGCTCTCCGCACTGGTCCATGCTCAGGTGGAGTACCACAGCCGAGCTGCTGAGATCCTCACACAGCTCTCCAGTAAGATCGATGAACGGTGAGTACTCACACTGCCTGTTTCACTGGGTTGCTTTGTTTTGTTGGATGTACTTATGATAGCATGTAGCGTCTATATTATTTGTGCATTGAGGGGTTTCTGTGTTCTCCACCCTGCAGGATAAGGGACACTTCAAACAAACCAAGGAAAGAGTTTGCTCCTAAACCACGTACGTCTCTGGACTTCTCCATCAGTGAGAACCACAATGGAGGCATCCACAGTGCTCGCTCTCCAGGTGAGACCCAGAATACAAACCGTATTTTTCAGAAACATGTCCAGAAACTAGTCCTGGTGCTGTGAATACACTGTGACGTCTCATTGGACAATCTCATAAGTTTCTGTTTCAACTGATGTAAAGACAGAACGGTAAAGTTTGCAGTAGAATAAAGGACAGTTTCTGGATTAGTTTCTATTAATTCACTACATTTTTTCCTTTAACAATCCTCTTTATATTCTTCATTTTTTCTGTAAATTCTCAAATAAAAGCCAACACTGATGCTGGTTGAACTTTTCTAACAAATAAAGGCCAAGAAAAAAGTTAGATGTGTTAGAATGCATTGCAGAGTAAAGTTAGGGTCATCTAGTACATATACTGTACACAGTACATGCAGTCAGTACTCATAACTTACACTGATCAATTCTGCTTTTATTCTGCAAATTTTGCTTTTAATTTCTTAATATCAAGCTACTGAAACACAACAGTTTCTGCAGATGTTTCACAATAAGAGCCTTCCAGGAAAGTGAAATGATTAATTGTTAGAAACCTTTTAATGTGAAATACACTGTATAGAATGTAGAGATGAGTAAACGATACTGCTATCAGTATTTATGTAACGTGACATAAACAGCTGACAGGGCAAAACATTCAAAAGTGTGTGCTCACTTTACTGAATTTAATGAAAATGCAACAAAATGCAGTAACTAAAGAAACAGTTTAACTTATTTCTGCAAAAGGGTATCAATAAAATAACAGCTGAATCATTTCCACATCTTTTCATGTCATTTCTTAAGCAGTACCACTATCGATATCAGTGACAATAAAATCCTAATAATATCATCCATAATGTGTTTTGTTTGCATGAACAGCAAACAACAGCAATTATAAATTATCTACTACAAATTTGGACCCAATCAGACAGAGGGAGGTTTCTTACTGAGATATATTAAAAGTAGCTTGACAGACATTTATTTAAGCAGGTAAGCTGACATCTCTTCCTAACATACAGCCTGTGAGCAAACTCAGAATGTGTCCTGATCTACTATGAGTGATCTGGCAGCGGCACCACTTTTGTTCAGTTAAGTATCTGAGGTATTTATTCATAACTAATGTAAATTAGCCTTTTTCTTATTTAGCTGGAAGGCAGTTTACTTACTTGTAGCTCCCAACAGCTGCTCAATTTCTTTCCAAACCTTATTGAGGATTTCCTGTGGATCATATGAGATGCGCTGCTTCTCAACGTCATAAATCAGTATCATCGTCCTTGTCGACTGCTCACTGGAGGGGACATGGAAACGTCAACAATGACAATGTCGATTTTGATGAAAATAGGATGGAGGTGAAGCAAGTGTGCGAAAAAATTGCAAAAACAGAACCAGGGCGAATTTAGCAACACGTGGCTAGCCTGTTTGCTAATGCACAGAGCGGGTTATTGTATCTAACTCACTCGAAAAACTGAAACAATCCAATCTTTGATCACTTGCATTGCTTCTAGTTAGGGAGCAGTATCACTCACAAGATTTTTAAGAGACACTTGGACACAATAACAAATAAAACAAAGTTGTACGTTTAGACAAACATGCAGAAATACACAACTACACATGATTTACATTCGTGACAGACTTTAGTTCCACATCAGACAACTGCAAGTGTTGCAGGAGAAACATGATTTCTTTCTATAAAAAAGAGGAAATTAGTAAACTCTTTCGAATAAAAGTGCAGTGCTTTTATAAAATGGCAGATATTTGAGAATTTATTGTGTATTTACTGTTTGCTAATTTTCTGTCTTTGTCTCAGCTCTTTTTCCCGACATTTCAGTTATTACCTGTACTGAACAGAATATCCATCAGTCCAGAACTCATTAATACAACTCTGCACTCTTCTCTTTCCCCTTATGATTTTTGTTTATTCTTCCAGGGGCGAGGTCTCCAGGTGAGCCAGGTCTTATCTGTCAATATGTTTCTCCGTCTGCGTGCTCACTAATTCATTTCTTTAACTACATCCTTTCATTTACACTTAAAACTCAAAACTACTTCTACTACTTTCTTACCCCCGCCTCCCCCGTGTTGTCTCCTCTTCCCTCTTTGCAGCAAGGTCTCCAGGTGAGACAAAAGTGACTCTCCGGAGAGATACAACAATATCTCTTCCATCACTTCGTCATCCTTTTTTTTGTCCATCCCTCTTTCTGTCTGTCCCTTTGTTATGAGAAAATTGTTGCACTCAAATGATACAAACAGCAGAAAAAACAAGTGCCGTCTGCTCACTGTATAAAAAATGCAGAGACCTACAATAACAATGAAAAGCGTACCAGCGGACGAGCATTTGCTGTTTCTGTTATGTTCACTTGTCGATCTTCTGGTCTGTCTTATCCTCCTGTTTCTTTGTCTGTCCGACGCTCTTTTCAATTCGTTGTCCGACGTGTATTTCTCCTCGCTTGGTTTATTGACCTTTTCATTGTTGCGCCCTCTGTACTTACAGTATCATCAATTCATCATTTATCCATCTAGAAAATGCTATCAAACATAAACACCTCTGCTCTTTGTTCACCGTTGTTTTCTCCTCTCCCCTTTGCAGCAAGATCTCCAGGTGAGCAAGAGTGACTTGGGAAGAGATACAAAATCTCTTTATCACTCTTATCTTTTATCCTTTTTTAAATGTACTTTTGTGGAGGTATATATTTGTCTGAATTTTTATTTGCAGTGCAGCTCGTCTGCCGTGCTGTTTCTGTCTAACCCCAGTTTCTCTTTTGTCCCTTTTTTTTTTTTTTTAACAAATTGCTCATCTTCCTTTTATTGTTGAAGGAATACTTTGACATTTGGGGAAATTAGCTTATTAGTTTAATTGCTCAGAGAAAGATGATTGATTCTAGTTTAGCACAAAGACCAGGAAACAGGGTAAACAACCAGCTTAGCTGTGTCCAAAGGCAACAAAACTGGCCACCAGGCACATGCTTGACGTTGTGAAACGTTAATGGTGCAGTACCACTACTTTATGACAGGGGCAGTGTAGCAGTGTAGCTAACAGTTCACATGTCACGACGTATCTATCACTGCCTCTGCTTTTGCGCACATTATTACTTCCTCCTCCAGCATCACCACGTTTGTTGTTGTCAGAAACTTTTTACTCTTCTTCTTCTTCTTGGGGTAATCTTTGTCTCTTAGCAGTGCCCTCTTGTGGAGATATTGCTTAACATCCAACAGCGAACGTAAAGGACATAGAGCCAAGAAATAGTCCTCAAAAAATGGTGACTTGGCAGATTTGTTTTGGTACAGATTAGGATACATATGATAAAAAATGTTAATTTATAGCGAGCTTTATAGGTGCTGGTTGGTGGGTTTTGTTATTGTTAGAAGAGCCAGACTCGCTGTTTCCTTTAGCTCTGTTCAGGACTGTCTCATCCATTGTGTGGTACTTTGACAGCTGCCCACAAGGGGCAACAATGAGCCCATTCTACACTTAAAAACAAAAAACAAACAAACAAAAAAAAAAAAAGCGACACTGAGACCCTGCTTTCACCTGACATTAACATGCGTCGTGGGTGATCCAGTCACAAGTGGACAGTTCTAAGAGCATTACAATGCATCTGTGATCAGATCTCTTTTCCCGGCTCTGTATGCAAACATGCACATCATTTCCTTTTGCAGAAACCAAATGCATCGTAGTTTTTAGCCAACGGGAGTCAGCAATACACTTTCCGTACCTAATCCGCTGGAAATTAAAAGAAGACGTTGGCAAAGTTTCTACTGACTCTTCGGCCCAAATGTAAATAAGTTGCATTTTGCCTGTTGTTGTGGCTTCCTTCCTCTTTCTGTTTTACACTTGACATGACATGACATTGTTAGTACTAGAATGATTACATGCCTCTGCTTATGCAGAGGATGTCAGTTGAGTAAATGGTCCTTCCATGTGGCCAAAGACACATTCCCACACACGCTGTTAAAAGTAGTCTGAACGATCAGATGTCTTCAGTGTGTCTTTTGTGCATTCACACCTTAAACACCATACTTAGAGCTGTCCACTTGTGATTGGATCAACCAAACAGGTTAATGCCAGGTGTAAACAGCTCCAAAGGTGACATTTGTACTTTGTTGGAAGTGTTTTCCAACACTAGTTTTTGGTTTTCCCAGAGAAAAGGTTTAGGCAAAAGTACATCTTCCTCCATTGAAGAGCAGCACATAGTCCCTGTCGTGAGCTTTTCTATGGAACCAGTCAGGACAGCAGTGGATGGAAAAGTCCAGAGTGAATATTTCGACCTCATTCCAGTCTTTATTCTAAGATAAGCTAGTCGGCTCCTGGCTGTAGCCCCTCCAGACAGATATGAGAGTTTTACCGATCCTCTTATCTTATCTTTCTCTACCAGAAAGAGAAGCGAATTTTCCAGAATGTGGAACTATTCCTTTAAACACTGAATGCCTCATTGTTATTTTCCAGTCACTGATGGTCATGTTTTGTCTCTCCTTTGCTCTGTCTCCCTCTCCCTGCTTCTTCCTCTTCTCTTTCCCTCTTTCAGCAAGGTCTCCAGGTGAGCCTTTCACAAGCTTTTCTTGTCGTCGTCGTGTCTGTAATCTGTATGCAGCTTCTTATCTCCTCCTCGAGCCTGTCCCCTAACTTTTCCTCTCTTATCTCTCCAGCTCCTATGGACCAGCCCTGTTGTCGTGCACTCTACGATTTTGACCCCGAGAACGAGGGTGAGCTAGGCTTCAAGGAAGGCGATATCATCACCCTGACCAATAAGATCGATGACAACTGGTATGAGGGGATGCTGCACGGCAACTCCGGCTTCTTCCCCATCAACTATGTGGATATCCTGGTGCCGCTGCCCCACTAGGATGTCACCTCTACCAGCTGTGTCTGCAACAGTGGCGAAACAAATCCTGGCCTCCAGTTCCCTCCCCCCCGAGTATTCCCACTAACCTTTTTCCTAAAACATTCCTACTAACCACCAGTGCTCCGCTTTAAAGGAGTCAAAACAGCAACAACACGATAACGAGCGCAGATACGAACAAAGATTGATGACAAATTAACGCAAGTATGCACCAATTGAGCGTAAAACCAATTGATGTCGTTGCTTCCCCTTAATCCCAGGAGGCACTTTCAGGCTTCCATAGTCATTTTATCCGTTTTCTGTCCCGGCTTTTGTCTCAGTTTACGTTGGCTGTCAGTCCGTCATAAGTTTATCAGAGCAACTTTACAAAATCACACTTTCTCTCATTCACTGTACTTTGTGGAAACCTCTACAGTAGATAGAAGAAACTTTTCTCTCACATACTAGAAAAAAAAAATCGGTCCACGTGCTTCATGTTTGTTAGAGACTCTAGGTCAAGCATGGTTTCAAGTGTTCAACGTTTTATCTTTAACAAAAAAAAAAAAAAAATGTTGAGTTTGTTTTAAATATTCCTCTTTTTAATGGTAGTCGTCTTTTGGCATTCTCGGGCAGTTTTTCTGGAGAAACCACGTCCCCGTCATGCTCAAAAAATTCTGTCCAAAGGGTGTCTTCACCTTTTAACTATTCAGAGTTTTGACAAAAGTTGTAGACAGATTCATCTAGCTGACAAGCAAGATTACCCATGGTATCTTTTATTTTTTATATATCAAAACATGTGCGCGTGATTGATCGTACGTGATTTAGATACCAAAGTTACCTGCAAAAACCTGAATCAGCTCCAATTTTAGCTTCAATATTTTAAGACAGCATGGTGTCAGTAAATCTGCTCGATGCAACAGGGTGAAGCTTGCAATCTCTCTAGTTCTTTGGTATTTTCATCAGGAGGCGCGAAGCCGTAATCTTAAGTCTGTGACACATTACATATCTGAGCCAGTGATTAGTGGAGTGATGACATGATTTGCAAAAACACAAGTTGTGAAGTTTAAACTGTTTGAAGTGACGTAAGAAAACTATGGTGCATAATTTTCAATCCTCCAACGTGTATTTTATCAGCAGCTTGTGTGAAAAATGGTTGATGTATTGTGATATAATAACTCATAGGACTTAACTGCTCATTGGGGCAACTGTTTTTTTTTTCTCTGCAGCTGAAGGCGAATCGCTCTGTTTGCTGCATCCCTACTAGTCTGATTAGTATTCTGTAGTTTAGCTGTCTATAAGCCATTGATTAAGATGAAACTAGACATAGCCAGGAGTGCACAAATGGCTGAACGGAATGAGAAATTATTTCTTCTTGTCTCTGTGGAAATGTTTTATTAATTGAAATGATGCAACTTACACTAAAAAAGCCCTTTTTCTCAAACATAATATGGACTAAAAGCTGCTAGTTTACCCTTTTCAAGTCCTGTTAGACCTCAGACAAATTGCTAAGTTATAAGATTATACATCATGTTTTATTTTCCCTAACCAGCTCTATGGTTGTATGCAGTATTGTGTGGGATATTTGTCCCTTCTTTAAAGGGAAACTTCACCCCAAAATCAAAAAACACATATTTTTCCTCTCAGCTGTTGTGTTATGTATCCATCTAGATTGTTCTGGTGTGAGCTGCAGAGTTTTGTGTAGTGGCACTAGACAGCAGTCCAGCACAGCATGGATTTGTATCTCCATTACGACACGGCTGGTACCTGCTTTATAGTCTGTATTTTAACTGAAGATGTGTTTACCTTGAATGGAGCGGCTGTAAAATGGGGCATAAACACTTCATTTCCTATAAGGTCTTCAAAATAAAGGTTCTCCTTTATTTTGTTATTTAAAAGCTTTTATTATGAAACAGCTAAATCAGGAAATGTTGGGTTTTCATCAGCAGTAACTTAATATGACTGAAAGTGAACATTAAACTGTAAAATAAAGCAGATAGCTGAGAGCACAACCAGCGACACAGGGAAGAAACTTCAAACCACAGAGATTCAGTTAGAAGTTACAAAAGTAATGAAAGCTGAACACAAAGACTTTTAAAAACCTCTTTCTCGCTGCTCTCCAGCACAGACATGAGTCAGGCCTCAACACATGCTCGTTTTAGGGGGTGAAGGGGATCCATCACAGGTTGGCCACAGTCTGACACATAACCACAACCTGCATGGAGGCAAGTTCAGTGTTTTTGCAGTGTTACAGCAGCAAAGTGGACAGCAAAATAGAAAGAGGATCAATAAAAAACAAGAAATATATATAAGCACATAATATAAACAATATGAAATATAAAATATAGGAGCAATACAAACACAAGGAGCAATAGAGACAGAAGAAAATACTAAAAGTAGCAATAAAAACAAGAGAGAATATAAAAAATAAAAACTTGGTTTGCATTAAAATATAAACAGTAAAGCGCAGCGTGGTTTGACTCAGTGCGGCCAAATGTGCCTGTGGAAAAGCCCCAGAGTTTAGAACTCAGCCAAAAAAAGAAAGAAAAAAAAAACAAAACACTTGAAAAACTCAACAGCAGTGTGTCTTTACAGAAGTCATGACCTGGTTACTCAAAATAATCTTGATCTTGTTGTGAGCAGTTTCACGTAGGAACTACTTTCTTTCTACGGAAGAAAAATAGAAGTCATATTTCCGGGAAAGAGACATTGATTGAGTTTTTTAAATGTATTTTATTGGCGCATTGAGCACCACAAGCTGAGTAAGATCTAGTTCAGTTATACTCAAGAGAAAGCAGACATCTATATGGTCGATATCACCAAAACGCTGCAACTCACAGAAAAATAATGTAGATGGATAAATAGCACTACGGGTGAGAGGTAAATTTTGTATTTTTGATTTGGGGATGAAGTGTCTCATTAACTAATGTACTGATAATCTAGAAATCAAACCTCAGTTATGACGGTACATATTGTATTCAGCTGTGAGCCATCAGGCGGTGTAGTGCACTTGTTATCCCCGGGGGTTTTATTCTCTGCAGTGTCGACGATGTATTAAACTTCCTGCAGAATAATCTGTGCAGCGGTAATACTGTTTCTTTCACCCATCTCGTAGTAATGTTGTGCGTGTATTTTGGGGGTGGGCTACGTATTTGGGTTCGCATACTGTTACATGTTATGCACAGGGACGGGGTAGCGGAGGACCTCTGATGCTGAGGTATTTACGATATACTGTTTCTGACAGTGTTCAACATTAAAACAAACATGGATGTCTCTTTAATCAAAGGACCAATTCATTATATTCAGTAGAATTACAATAAACGATGCAAAATCAACTGATATCCCATATTAAGTGTTTTTTTTAAGGGAAGCACAACTTTAACAGACCGTATACTTTGTTGGCTGGGGAAGAATAATGTAACACAGTTTGAAGGTCATGTATTTATTTATTTTTTAAAGGCGATACAATTCCTTCCTTCTTTTTCTCTTTCACTTTTTTTTAACAATCGTGTGTATCTTTGCCCTCAATGAGGACTGTACAGCTTTTCTGTGTTTTGTTTTCACCTTGTGTGTATAGTCGCGCATCTACAGTAACGTATCTTATTTTTGTAACTGTGACAAAAGTATACACATACAGTATAGATGTATATATACAGTATATTATCCAGAAGCAATGTGAAAGGAGGGATTCTCTGTGCTGCACATGATTGTCTTTGGATTGTTTTTGTTTTGTTTGTTTGTTTTCTGTTTATTTGTTTTCTTTTATTCTTGCACTGGATTCTAAGACTGTATGCTCGATGTAAAGAAAAAAAAAACGTGATAAGTCAATGTAATTTATTCAAATAAATACCAAGAAATAGTTATTGCCCCGACGACTCTCTCTTAATAGATGCACACACTTTAAATGAAGACAGCTTTTCAAAATAAATTTAAGCCCAGTCTCTCTGTAAAATAATTTTATATCTCGGTAACCATCTAGTTTACTTAGCTGTTGTTTACAGAACATGTAGGAGACACAGCGGGGACTTGGCGCAGCAAAAAGAAGAAGATAGATGCATTATTCATTTTCCTGGTGGATTCTTTCATGTCTTCTTGCAAGAATCTAACCGGGGGAAAAAATAGGTCAGGTAAGAAAATCTCTTTTATACCTCCAAGACACCTGAAATGTCTTAATAATCCTGTTAGTGCAACATTACCAAAGTCATGGCTGCAGCTTCAAACATCTTAAAGGCTCCAAAAGATATGAAACATATGCACTTGTAAGCTGGGATATGAAATGTAAACTTTGTACAACATGTACTGTACAAATAAAGAATTATAGTAAAGCTGTAGCTTGAGTAAACTCTGTAAATATTCTGCTGTCAGCAGTGATGAAAGTAACAAAGACAAGCTGTTTGGTTAAGTAAAGTAAAAGTGCTGCAACATTGTACTGTATTTATATAATGCCCTATACTTTTCATCACAAATTAGATGGACATTGTGTTTTTTCCCCACAAATATTTTACCTTTATGCCTTCTAGACAAAGAATTTATCTAAAAAAAGTGATCATTATAAAATATGAAACATCACAGATTATTATCTACATACTGTATAAAGTACTTAGTTTCAATATTAGATCGTTTTAACATTTTGATTGCACAACTTTTACTCAGAATTTTTACATTGTATAGTTATTATTACTTAAACCTGCAATACCTTTATTTGGCCACTTGAGGACAGTAGAAACAAGTTGTGAACCCAACAATGACATATTAACATTAACATGTTGACATGTTGGTGAACTTGTTAGCAAAAAAAATTTGCTTATTTACACTTCCAGCGCTTACAGGGGACCATTATTTATTTAGAAATGTCTGACTCTTAAGCTGCTAAATGCTCCAGTATGCTCACCAGCAAGTTGCTAACTGTAACCGTCTGCTGTTTGCTGTTAGAACTTTTTCTCTGACAACTGCTGTCTGCTGCTGCTGAAAATGACAGTGGTGAGAGTAAACCAAAACAGTAAAATTATGGGCTGGACAGAGAAACAATGACCTGACATTTCCTATAAAAGCTCCATAAGGCCAAGGGGAGCTCCAAGTGATGCAGGTGATAACTGTCTACAAGTTCATCACTACTTGTGACCCGTTTCACATTGTCATGTTGTTTTCACAAAGTTATGTGATGCACAAATATCAATTAGGCTATAGTTACTTTTCAGTAAAGTATCTGACTATTAGAAAGAATGCTATATTATATATAAGAATATGTAGTAGTAGTTTGACTGAAGCAGAACATCCAGACAGTGCAAATTCCCATAGGATTGTGGGAAGGTTGTTCCATTTTGTTTGGGAAACTACTCCAAATAATGTCATGTTCAAAGTCAGTCAGTTCATTTACACTTACTTTGGCTCAATTCTCTCAACAGTTTCAACACTCACAACTTGTCCTGCAAAGAACCAGAATGACTCACTGAAATTCTCACCTTCAAGACAACTTGGATACAAACAGCAAAATACCAACTCACACAATCAGTCCTCAAAATACAGCCACATCATTACAGCACAGAGCTCCTGCTTCTCATCAGATACAGTGATCATCATTGCAACAATGCAATCTTTTTCTTTATTTTTGTTCACTGTAAAACTGTTGTATTGAGTCTCTGTTACAGTGAAATCTTATTTACTGTTTTTGACTTTGTAGTATTACAGTATTATACAACCATGTTGGATTTTTGATGATTAAACCAATAAGTGGTAAAAATATCTAATATTTGAGGCATTGAATAGAAACGCAAACTAATACAAAAACCCAAGGAAGATACACCTGGCAGCACTGTAGCTCAGAAGAGTATGAACTAATGCCACCCACTAAATGCCCAGGCTACCTTCCCACGAACAACATCCTTCATCCAGGAAGGGGAGAAACAGCGGACCAATCCTTCACCACTAGACACATGCCCACTGAATACAGCCAGAGACAGGGAAATGTGGGTCGACCTAAACCAGAGACTCACTTTCCCATCAGAAATTGCAGCAACCAACCTGCACCCACATTTGGTCCTCAGGTCCAACTCCAGCCGGTATGTCTTCATCGTTGAGCTGACGGTTCCTTGGGAGGACGCCATCGATGAGGCTTACGAAAGAAAGAAGCTGCGGTACGTCAACTTGGCAGCTGGGGCAGAGGAGTGGGACTGGAAAGTAAAAGTGCGTCCTGTGGAGGTTGGCTGCAGGGGCTTCGTGTCCGGGCCTGCTTTAAGGATCCTGAAGGAGGTAGGCCTCAGAGGGCAGGCTCAATGGAAGACAATTAAAGACCACTGTCACCAAAAGGAGCAGCCACTGCCTGTGGTTGAAACGAAAAGAGACAGTGTGGGCCGCCAAATGACCACATAGCAACCATGCCACACAATCCCAGGTCTGATCAGCCCGTGGAAGGCCTGCCTCGGCTGAGGGTGTCTGGTGATAAAAGGCCGAAACATCCAATGAAGCTGGGGTACACAACTGAGGATGTGTCATTTTGGTTGGAAACATCATTAAGTGGTCAGCACTAAATCCAGCCCTTTCCAAGAGGAATCCTCCATCCACCACCCAAGTAGGTTTCTCCACTCAAGAATCTTCCAACACCACTCAAGGTACTTGTTGGGCTGAAACTACAGGGATTTTAACACCTAGTCCTATCAGGTAATGTAATCAGACTGACTACATCCTTACAGCCTCCTTACTACACTATATTTAATAGAATTTTACAGTGGGCCATATGGTATTTCAAGTACGTAATAACCATTGCAAACAAACATTTTTAATTAGTTGTGATGCTCACATTAAAATGCACTGCTTTCTTCAAAAAAGATTTTTCAAATTTTTCATTTTGCAAGCTACATGAGCTCAAAAAAATCTCTTGTAAAAACTGGCTCAAAGCCATCTTTGTCATCTCTGTGATGCTGTAATTCTGCCTTTCATGCATCAGATAAGATCTATGACAGTGTGATAAGATAACTCGGGTTATAACTGTATGACAGTTAACATCAGACATGATTGACATCTTTTGGTCCCCACCCATTGTCTGACACCACCCGTCAATCTGGCTACACCCTCTCTTCATGCACACAGTTTAACCCCGACTATCACTCTACGCTGCTGCATGCACGCACACTACGCACGCAAATACACAACTCTGCTGCGTTGACATTGGTCCGGTTTATTGGGGTCTGCTGTAACATCCTGCAGCAGATTAACAGCCAGGTCTTTTGAACAGCATCAGAGCATATCGCCCTCACAGTCACACACCCTGTGGCCCGTCGCTCCACTGATAACTGCAAATATAGACACAGGCTGCACTTTGTTTGACATGGTGCAGGTGAGAAATTTTTCTACAAACACTTATAATAACCACAAGCTACAGTAACTGGCATTGCTGTATGTGTACAGGTGGATATTGTGGATACAGGGCGTCTCCTGTTAAATGTTGTTTATGAAACAGTGCCAGCTATCTGCCAGTCGCTCTGCTGCTTGGATAAACCTGGAGGTAAAGCATCCTCTAGTGGTGGCAAACTCACACTGATCAGTGTGGAGGCTGCTAAGAAAGCAGTGCTGTATTGCAGAGTGAGGGTCACTGAGCTACAAGAGGGAGGCAGGAGAGAAAGAAAAATGAGGGGATTACTGATCCTTAACACTCTAAAGATCTTTGTGAGGACACATTTCACACACTAGACCTCAAATACTGATGTGTACAAGGTAAATCCATGTGTGATCTGTATTATACATACATATCTTCCAGTCCAATTTGTCCCTTTCCCCGGGAGAGAGATTATGCACAGGCTGCTGAAGATGCATAAATCTGTTGTTATTTTATTTTGGCCCTGAGCTTTTCTACTCTATGCAAACCTCCATACTAGTGACTGTGTTTACATGCAGACTAATTTTCACTGTTATTCCAAATATGACAATAATCAGAATTTGATGCAGGTCATGTAAGAAGTATATTCCATTTAGACATTCTGAAATAGGCCTTATTCCAAATGTAGCATTTTCCAAAAGAAGACATGTGGGATCTGCTGATATTATTAGGATTTTAAGAGCATTCTTTGGACATGTATACAGCACATCATTTGGAACATGTGTCTCAGTTGGGGTTTTCACAATTTACGACACCTGGCCTCCGGTCGGAAGGAGAACCACACCTACTTAACAGCTAACAAATGACTCACTTTAAG
>JAJHUR010103359.1:695-16655 GCA_027495735.1 Lutjanus campechanus
ATTGGTTAAATTCTTATTTGGCAATTAATCTAGTATTGATTAATCATCAACTTCCCGTACAATCTGGCTCAACAAATATCTGATTTATCTTATTTCAGCAATTTGTTATGAAAGTAATGTGATTACAGTTTCAAGTAGTTTCAAGCACTTTATCCAAAATACAAGCACTTTTCACACCTTGAAAGCATGACATTAAAATTAAAATCCAAGTGTTTTCAAGGTTTCCCTGCACCTTTACAGTGTGTGTTTGGACAAGGCATTTCTTCTCTTGAACCGCAATGTACAGTACTGTACCAATAACATTCTTAAAAACAGATGCAGGCGGCCAGAGTTTCATATGTAATATACGGAACCAATCCCGTCAACTTGCGGGGTGGGGGGTTTTTCATAGCTACATATTGATACTTTGCAAGGTAAATTTGATCATTTTCAATGGCAAAGATGTGTTCAGCTTTTGGTTACAAAATTGGAAAAGGAGAAATATTGAGCCTTCATGTATGACCTGATCTGCAGTTTATTTGGAATTATCATAATGTTCCAGCCAAGCTTCCAAAGAAAACTCGGGTTTGCAGTTATCATCCTTTAGAGAGCTGTTGAAATTCTACAAACCGGTGAAGCCTGATACTGTTTGATCCACTTAATCCTGGGGACGCAGCGAGTACGAGCCAACGTGTTGGTCAAGCTGAACGTTTTTCTTGTTTTATCTGTTGACTGTGTCCAACAAATCTACTTTAGCCAACATTAGCCTGCCAAGTTACATGATGGATCATGTCGAATGCTGACAGGACATTTTTATTTGGCCTGGGGACGGTGATGAAGAAAGTTAAGGCAAATGTTACTCAAAACAGTTTGATAACAGATAGCTATGCTCCTTAACGAGATGATGATAAAGATCGTCATCACGAGCTGCTAGTCTAGCATTTTAGCAAGATAACGTTAGCTAAAAAAAAAGTGCATTTGACATGTATGGGAAGTTTGCCTTCCGGGCTTTCTGGCATTCACATGCGTGATCTTAGATTGGACGATTAGATACAGCGTATCAGATCTAAGTTATTTTTAGGCATGAAGGGATTATTTTCATGCAGAAAACTAATGACATCAGCTTCAGTGAACTTTGTGTTAAGTGCTAATTAGCAAATGCTGGCATGCTAATGTTTCAAGTGCTGAAGTGGTGAACATTATGCCTGTGAAACAACTGACACAGAGGTTTGACCAGGATTTGGATACAATGATAATACTTGTTAGGATGCATTGATGGATAATGAGTTGATGGGAGATTAATGCATTTGATAAACTGTCACAGATTCAATTTATCCCTCTCACTCTTTTTCAGTGTTTTCTGTAAATGTACACAATGTACTGTCAATAGCAGCAAATTATCCCTCCGTGCAGACTTGTACTCCCATGTGTTTTACACTGCAAAGGAAACAGATGACGCAGTGATTATCACGCCTGTTCAACAGTTCCTTTTGGGTTTGTTTTTCAGCACCAAAGGCTGTTGAACTTGGCTTCTTGTAAAAAGAATAAACCAAACATTTAAGCAGCATCACAAATTGAGACTGGAGCCCAACATCGTGGAGCTCCATCTCTACCGAATTATATCTGTGGTTATTGTTGCTCTTTTAAGGATTTTAGTTGAAGGGCCCTCCAGTACTGGAGCTCATGTCCTCATTTGTCTCACACACTTTTAATCATCCCGTCCCCCCTCCCTTATCTGGCGCCCCATCTGATGCTTTTCTGTGGGAAAATCAAGAGAACATCTCTGAAGGGAGTCATTGATAGTTTAAACAAATCAAAATGTTTGATAAGGATATAAAGGTTACAAAATAAAAGCCAAATCAAGCTTAATATCTCAAGGGAAATGTGTCCCAAATTCATTCCCTGTGAAACAAGGAAGGAAGGAGACAACAATAGTGTGAAGAGCTTGTGTATTCCAGTATTGCTCAAGATGACTAAAACTTGGTCAGACATGGATAACATTTAGAAAATTGCCTTAATAATGTGTGACAGTTTTTTGGCCAAAATTTCCCCAATTGACCCAAGGACAATAAATTTGTGAAGTGCTAAATTTAATTATTACAGTGGTAATTCAGCTATTTAGTATTTTGTGACTATAAAGTTGGAGGACTCTCAAAAAATGGATTTTGAAAAGAGTGGCCAAAATTGATGCAATAGAATATCTTCTATTGCATCACATTATGACATGAAGTCCCTAGTATGGGTCAAGCTGGATCCTATGTTTCCCATAATGCAACCTGTAGTTATTCTTGTCTAGACTGCAGACATCACGTCAGCATCATGATCACTTAAAGACAGGGTTCACGTCACGCTGGATGTGGACCAAAGGGGTTAAAGTTCAACAATAAAGTTGTCTAGTGGCAGTAAATGTACATTTTGTTCACACATTTTCAAATAATACATTTGAAATACATTTTCAATGCATTTTTTCTGGGCACCAGCCTCACGTTTGTGCATGTATTTCCAAAAAAATAGACTTGAAGTCTATAATAAATAATATAAGTGTTTCAAAGCGCGTTTACGCCCCTCAGATGCAGCTAGGAAATGAGAGCTGGTGCAGATAGCAGCACTGATAAAAATGAAAGCGTTTCCGTTACGTGAGGCATGCAAGCGAAAAACGTGCCTGACTCGCTTGTGATCAAGTCCAGGGTTAGATTTTCCCTTTGTGGTGAATTCCATCTTTGTTCAATCATCTCTGGTTTGATATGCAAGCTCTGTTTCAAAATTTCGTATTCTTCAAACCCAGACTGAGGTAACCCCGATGATGTCATCATCAGATCAGAAGTCATAGCCATAATGACATTATCAGGGTTGTTTTGGCAGACTTGTGCAGAGCCACAACAGACGTCATTCAACTGTTTTCACTCGCTGAGGAATGTTCCGCATGACATGTAAACTGATGTTTATCTGCACAATGGAGGAGTTCCCTTATAACAAAAGTTTGGCTTTACAAAGGGAAGAACACTTTGTGCACTTGAGATCCTCTGACAGGCCAGGCTGTCATTTTTATGACAAGGAGACTAAATTTTGGATAAAAATGGTACCTTCAAGATGGTTGCAAATCTACCTTTTAAGTGACATAACATTGTTTTTTTTTAAGGTCTGTCTCAAAGGGACTCTTCACCCCAAAATCAACAATACATATTGTACCCTCTGGCCTGTTGTGCAATTTATCCAGCTAAATTATTTTGGAGTAAGTTGTAGAGTTTTGGAGATATCAGCTATAGAGATGTCTGCGTAGATGTAGAGTGTAATGGAACTAAATGGCACTCAGCTTGTGTTGCTCAAAGCACCAAAAAATACATCTGAAAAATTCTAAACCAGGTCATGATTTCCAAAAATTATGACCCGGTCGCTCAAGATAACCCATAGACCTTGTGATCAGTTTCATGTAGGAATTGTTTTCTTTCTAGGAGAAAGAAAATAGTTGAAAGAAAGTAGTTCCGGCAGATACTACTGCAGAAAGAAAGTAGTTCCTACATGAAACTGCTCACAATAAAATTAATAATATTAATATTTATTTATAAAGCACTTTCAAAATCTATATCAAAAAATCCAAAGTGCTTCACAAAGGCAGAAAAATAAAATAGCATGGTACCACTTGCTTCACAAGGGCAGCAAATAAAACAGACAAGTTGGAAAGATTTGAAAAGAAAACAGATAAAACAGTTCAGTGTAAAATGGCAAGAATAGGATAATAAAAATATTCTAAGAAAGACAGTTCAAAACAGTAAAAACTTTGAAAAAATCTTTGATAAAAGTATGTTTTAAGAAGAGATTTAAAAGAGATCACTGACTCGGCCGACCTGATTATCGCAGGCAGATTGAGCCATGAAAGAGTCATCAATAAAATCTTAAAATCTATTCTAAAACATACTGGGAGCCAATGTACAGATACTAAAACAGGAGTCATGTTTCTGAGTTCTGGTTGGTCCACTTAGATTCTGCACCAGCCCACATCCTCCTCCTCAAACCCCCCAGGATAACTAATGCAGATGCAGCGGTATCTGACAAGTTTGTCTGGAGGTCAAGTTACTGCAGCTAGAAAGCTAGCGTTAGTTAGCTAGCCATGCTAACATTCACAACGTTTGCTCCTGTGTTTCACATTTTTGAGAGACTACAATCAAGACGTCACCATCCAGGCCCATGAAACACAGAGTATTGCTCTTCTCAGAGCCTCCTGCACACCTTCAACATGGAGAGAAATGCAAAGCTTGGCAGCTCTAGTTGCAGTTGCTAAGCTATGATTGCACAGTTGCTGTTTGGAGGTGGGGCTTACCGAAGGGTTAATTAAGCCTGCTACGGCATGTTGTTGACATGTTGTGATGGTTAATGTCAAGTTATCATTACAAAAACATCTAAAACAGCTTCGCATTAAACATGACATTATTGACCAAATGACTCTTGACAGCAGTCATAAGCATTCATAAAGATGTATTGAAGTCTGTTAGGAGAAGTTGTTCTTAATCAGTTTCTCCACCTTGTCAAGATTCCACATATTCCTACCTGATGAATACAAAACTTGGGATTTATACTGATGACGACAACTGAAGGATTTAAATGGAGCAGTGTGGAAGGTTTTGAATACTGAGTGACCGTCCAGAACTTTCTGTTTCCATGTCCTCCTCCCACCCAAAGGAGCTGCTGTGGACGCGGTCTACCGGAGGAGATCCAAGGAGAGGGCTCGAATGGAAAGAACAGGTGAGCCATCCGTCTCTGAGATTCACCGTGGCAGTACTTGAAGAGACAATTACACCGCTTAAACAATGAGGCCTTTGTGGCGCTGCCTCTGTTTCTTCCTCGCCCCCCACCCCACCCCCTTTCCGAACACATTTCGTCTCCATGTGAAATAACAGTAGACGTCAGAGCGAAGAAGGTGTTTCCGTGTGGCATCACGGCAAGCTGGGTATGGTGGAAAAGAAGGGCAGGCAGGTGCTGACAGAAGGCTGAGGATAACACATGTCAGAGAGCACTGAGAGAATGATCACAGTGAGGGAATTCATCACCCTAAGTGACTGGACAAATCCTCCTCTTTGCCCTGTTTGAGTTTAAATCTCTTCCACGGCTTCATCACAGACTTCTTGAGAATATAGGCTGATGGACTGATGCACTTTACATTTTATTGGTGTGCTCAGAGGAAATAAGGTTATTTGATCTGCAGAAATACCTGAGGAGGAACTGCTTTTAAAGGTCCAACACTTAGTAGGCAAAGTGATTCTGTGTAAAGCAGACGAGATTCTGAGAACTTCAGCCATCTGACATTAGTATGTTTGGGAAAATGTTTAGTGCAATCAAGGACAGAACTTTGGGCAGTGAAGTGATTACATTACAGAGACTTAGAGGGTTTAATCGTGGAAAATGTTGATAGATCTTGGGGGAAAGTACCAAACTCTCATTTAACTGGATGTTTTGTTATTTAAGCTTTTACATGGAGGAAGTGCACTCATACTAGGGATGCCACGGTGAGGTAATTTTCCCACTGGTTAATAAACTTGTGACAATGTTTGGCTGATTATGCCGGACGTGTTACTGGGAAAGATGAGTCCATCCGGTCTCGGTGGAAGAGTTTGGATCCATTGGAAGTTTCTGCTTGTTAAAAGGTTTTTCCTCACCATTGTCACGTTAGTACTTGCTCTTGTTGGGAACTACAGTATTAGGTCTCTGTGAATAATATTATAAAGTGTTTTGTTCTTTTTTTCACAGCCGGTGGAGTCACCCCCTGCTGGCCATTAGATAGAATGCAGGTTGAAGGCTCTTCGCTTTCCAGACCTGGAAGCTCCGTCCACTTATTCAACTGTCTATGGTCAAGGTTAGCTTGGTTTAGCCAAGTTAGCCTTTAGTTTTGACAAATTAGAATCAGCTAACACCCTGTTGGTAATGTATTAAACAGAATATTCACTTTAATATCTGCCCACACCCCGCAACTGTTTGGCAGTGCTGGGCCTCTGTATAATTACCCTTCAAATGGACTTTAAAAAAATGGAGTCAGGAGCTGGATGTAGCTAGTTACTGTGATTAGCTAGCAAAATGGCAGGGAAGCCAGATGCGGCTAGTAGGGGTGGGGTTAAGGCTAGGGGGTGTGGAGAGGGTGGGGACTATTTGCATATTTATGAATCCTTGAACACTAAATGACAGTGAGGTGTAGAGCTATATGTAAGTCATTTTAACAAGGTATTTAAACTCATTTTGCAAAGAAATAATTAAGCATCCAAAAATGAGTAAAAAATAGCGAGTTGGAGCCAGAGACGGCATATTAGATCGGCAGAAAGTTTAAATAAGTTGGAGTTCAGTGACTGTCTGCCAGACTCCATTAACATATTGCTCAATTAAACTGTCTATATTACCCATGATTTCTTATGACTCATAAACAAACACTCATTGGCAAACATTCAACCATAATTAATGTAAAACAAGCAAAAACATTAATTCTGGCACAGAATGCAAATTTCAAAGGACACCTTTCAATGACAATGGTCAATTTATGATTCATTACATTAAATATATTACAGATTTCTCCTTTAAGATTAAAAAAAAAAAAAAAAAAGGAAAAGGAGAAAGCTGACCGAAGTTCCAAGCTTGCTCAACTGTCACTGGAGCACAGAGTGAAAAGGGGTGAATTGATAACACACTTAGATAAGTAATGTGATCGTCCATGCCAGAACAGTGAGACACTGGTAACACCAGCCATCACGTCAAGTCAAGCTCATATACAGCACATCCACGAGCTGCATGGCATCAGGTACCACTAAATACCTACAGTACAGTACAGTAGGCCTCTTTGTAAAATCTCAATCACCCCCCCCTGTTGTTTGTGTAAGCCCTGTGATATAGCTTCCAGTCTGAGCAAACATTGGGAGCTATTGTGAAGCCGAGAATTTTTTTGTCAACACGCACTTTTTTGGGCCTCCCCTGCCAGGCTGTCAGCTCCCCTGAGTTCCCAGCACCCACCGGGGGGGAGACGTTATAATGGCCATGTGGGACAATTTTATATGAAACACCTCTCTGCCTTCCAGGCCCGTGGCTGTTAAATCCCCCCTTCATGCTCAATCCTACCAGCGGTGCTCCAAGCACCCTACTGGGGTCAGGGAGCGAGGGTCGGAAGGCTCTGGGGGTGGAAAGCGAGGACTTGAAGCTGCTTCTACAGAAAAAAAAAAGAAAAAAAAACGAAGGGGAGGGGGACATACAGCTGTGGATCCAGCTGTATATCTTTTTTTTCCCTCTTCAAAGTGTTTACAGAGTGAGGGGGCCACGATGGGACAAGTTGTAGGAGGCCTGAGGGGGGAAGTGAAAGTGGTAATTACCTAGTGCCTTTAGGTAATGGTGCTTAATAGTCACTTTATCTGAAGTTTAATTTAAAAAGTGTTGAGTGAGCGTGTCCTGCATGCTGCGACGGTCTTTTGAAGTGTACAGTAGAAATATAATTCCCCTCATTTTGCACTTAAAAGCGGCAACTCGCTAAATATGGAACAATAACCAGTTTGTTGCAATTTTCATTAACAGCATAAGAGCCTTTGGTGATTTTTGTTGGAGCTTAATAATCTGCCTTTTGAGTGATAATGGCTGATTAACACCCTAATCTATGTTTCATGACTGAGTTTGCCAAAGGATTTACAACAGTCTTTTTTTCTCATTAAGCGCGAGCCCTCTGTAAATTCCACGCTGTGACCCGTGCGCTTGCATTCCCAGCGAGAACAAAGAGCTTTAGGGACATTTTATCATTACTGCCGCTTATCTTCTTGCCTCGCAGCCAGGCTTTTGGGAGGTGGTGTTTACACTGGAAAATAGTTTCTGCTAAGAGCGCTTAACCCAACAAGTGGGTTTAAGCCGGCTGTCCTCGAGTCCTAAAAACAGCACAGTACAGTGAGGAGATTTTCTGACAGGGCTGCTAATCATGACCGCTGTCGAGGCTCCCATTAAGGAAAATGTGTGCGCCTGTCATCGGTGTTACTGCTGACACACACGCTTTGCAGCGCAGGGTAATCTGACATAAGTGAGGTCGAGGATTTGCGCTGTCAGAAAATGGAAATAATGGATTGCAGCTTCAACAAAGTAACAAAGCAGCCTACTGTGCGTTTCATGCATGGGTATCTTTCTCTGATGCATGACGAGTGACCTGAAAGGGTTTTAGCACTGCTGCACAACTACAAGTTGTTAGATTGATGCCACTCTCAGGCTGTATTCAACACAAATCAGGCCTTGCCAAGAAAACAGTCCTTTTGTTCATTTTGAATTGGTGTAGTGCGTTCAGGCTGCGACGATGGGGAGCGTAGGTGATGCTGGGGGAAAAAAACCCCCCACAGAAATCTAATTGGCCATCCCAATTATCTGCAAGTGTGATTGGTTATTCTGACAGTGAGAGGCGGGAAATTAGTTTCAACCAACTTTTTGATGAGTATTTTTAAATGTGCATTGTTTTCTTTGTATGTAGCCTATTTTTCATTTTTTTACAAGGTTAATTTAGCCTACTTACTAAAGTAATAAATGATTTAAATAATAAATCATGAAGGATACAGATGAAGGATGAAGTTAGGGCTCTCACATCCTATATTATACTATAATATACTATAGTAATGAGACTATTACGCTTTGAAATACAAATTTTAAACACAAGAATAAGAATCTGTATGTTAAACAACATAAAGATGTTGTGTTTAAAGACAACTGGCCTCGTGCAAGAACATTTTAGCATTCTTGTCTTAAATTTCTTTCACTTTTTTTGTACGACACATCAGATTCAACAGACGCTCGTAACTTCAGAAAACTTGCTTTCAGAGATCCATAAAGAAAAATCTGTCATTTTAGCAGCGTCAGCAGTGAAATTAAAAAGATCTGCTAAAGCAAAGAAATGGGAAAGGCGAATGGTGTTAATTCCCTGTTACTGGAGCTGTCACTGAAATTAAGAAGAAATGTCACTTCTCAGAATGTGTGGATGTATTGTCTTTCTATCTCCTTTCCCTCTTTCTGTCTAATCTGAAGACAATTATTTGATTGAGGATTGTTATAAGATGTCTTTTTTTTTGGTTTGATCCAAATTTAAACAATCCATGATGACTGTCTGTCGTGATCACTTGAGTAAGAGAATCCATCAGCAGCTAGCAGCACAAATTGTTGTTTGAATGTTACTGCTCACAACTCAGCAAAAGCTGTAACAGTTAGATTGAATTCAATTCAATTCAAATATTGTTGGTTGGTACAAATTTACAGATCTGAGCTGGTGGAAAGGCCTGTTTTGTTCTGCACGGGTGGCTTCACCTTCGTTTATACGCCAAGAAAACGTCCTGACATAAATTTCCTGGCTTCACGAAGAAATGAAATAAGCGTATCCTTGTAGGCCTCCAACCAACAGACGTTATTTTGCGATCGTATTATTTCCTGGTGCAGTGGAAAAGCAAACACAAAATTCATCGTTTCAGGGTCACGGAGTCTGTCTAAACAATCATTTGATTTGGACAAAAACACTTGCTTTTCCTCCCATCTCCTGTTTTCCACTTTGTGATTGATATCTCTTCATAAATAACAGACACTTAATAAAAATGGCGTGATGACCCTTTCATCCCAGTGGGCCTGATTTGCAGAGCGGGGCCACATGAAGTGTCTGCGTCGGGCTGTCAGTCAGGAAACATTCCTTTGGCGCCTGATTGGAGTTTCCAGAATGTGACAGGATGAAGCATCGATCGTGACCTCCAGGGAGAATCGGCTTCCTCCGCCAGTCTGTCATGGAGGATATGTGCAATGTGTGCGGCCCACTCTGTTACACTTGGTCTGCTGCTGCTGCTGGTGGTGAGCATCACCCCCAACCCCCCAATCCGTCCCAGCAACACTTTTCCTGTCAAGGAAACCAGAGTCTAATAGCTCACACATGTCAGTCATTACAGTCGAGAGTGATGAGACCCTGATGAGCCTCTCTGTTTTTCCTCCGCTGTCTCTTTGTGTTTCTTTCTCCTTCTTTTCATCTTTTCCACTGCCTTATTGTTGCCCTTAAGAATCCCCCGAGACCAAGACTACTGTTGAAACACAATATTCAGAATCATAAATCCCATAAAAGTAGGTGGTTTGACCAGAACTGTTTGCGTTGCAGTTTTTGGCACAGAAATCTAGAGACTAAATGATACCATTGTCTCAGTCTACTGTATCTGTGGATCAATCAGGTCAAGGGTCAAGTTTAAAACACACATGTTAACGTGGGACTATGGAATTTCTGAAAGAAGGAACAACAGAGTCTTTATTATTATTACTATTATCATTATTATTATTTTGGTCATTTTTGCTTTTTATTGGACAGGACAGCCAGAGAGTAGACAGGAAACAGGGCAGACAGAGGGGGGATGACACGCAGCAAAGGCCCGCAGGCGGGAGTCGAACCAGCGGCCGCTGAAGAGGACTAACAGTCTCCATACATGGGTCGGATGCTCTACCAACTGAGCTAAATGAACACCCTGTAACAACACAGTCTTAGTCTTAAAAATGCAAAGTTAAACTTATTAGTGGTAAAATTCAGAGCACTTAATGCACTTTTACTGCTGCAGCCTTGTACTGACTGGTGTGAATAGAAGCTAATGGTGGCTAATGTTAGCAAACTTTACATCATTGTGTAGCACTTTAGAGCGGTGCTTCCTAACTGTTTTTCCTAGGAGACTCCCCTACGTCTGTCTATGAAAAGCCGAGCCCCACCAGCCTGCGCACGTGTACATTCAGCAAAAGAATAAGTGGTTATTTCCAAACTTTAGCATTCAGTTAGCAATTATTTCAATATCTTCAACCTTTACTTTTGGTAAATGTCTCTTTTCTAACTTTTTTTTTAAACAACCCAACAGA
This sequence comes from Lutjanus campechanus, assembly GCA_027495735.1. Taxonomy (NCBI): domain Eukaryota; kingdom Metazoa; phylum Chordata; class Actinopteri; order Lutjaniformes; family Lutjanidae; genus Lutjanus; species Lutjanus campechanus. The sequence continues at coordinate 11,529 of JAJHUR010103359.1, forward strand.
GTAAACTTATACACACTAATAATTTTGATTGAGGGCAAAAAAAATGTATCTTTTAAATAGTTTTGTATACTGACATTTGTATAAATTGTGATTAAATTGACGCGTGCAAATCTAATTTTGACAACCTCAGAGCAGACAAAGCCTTGGGAACCTCCTGTGATCTGTGGTGACCCCCTATGGGGGGCCCGGACTACAGCCTGCAGCATACTGTGTAAATTGTACGCTGTACCTGCACAGTATCTACTAATATTTATATCTAATATGTATATATAGCTGGAATAAGGGGTTAACTATTCAGGATTTTACAAAAAAAAAGATATTGTAGTTATTTTTTAGGGACTGGGTAACTATTTTATTATCATAGGGTAAGTATGAGCAGTAACACTTTATATTACAGCCAGTACGTCCCATAGTTACTGTATATGTAACAAGGCGAACCATGGAGTTATTACGTGGTAAGTTGTGGACTGTATTCCAAAGCGTTACCCAGCATTGATAGTAAATCTTACACTACATTTTAGTGGAGGAATATGTCAATATTTAGAATAGTAATGTAAGAAAAGTCAGATGGCAGAAGAAACATTAGCTTGTCAGATGATCATACAGGTGGAAGAGGAGGAGAAAAAGAGGGAAAGAACGTGAGAAAAAAAAAGGAACGGTGAAACTCTTACCTCAGCATTTTTGAGTCGAGACCTCCCGGAATAATCAGGTTGGTGTTTGTGAGCCCTACAAAAAAAAAATCCATATTGTAGTTAAGTCAGCTTAGTGGAAGCTTAGGGCTCTGTTGGAAAGGCCAGTGCCTTGTGTTTTGCAGTCAATAGTGCTGTTGTTGGACAATAGTGTGGCACAGAAGCGCCAAAAGGTTTTTGAGTGTGTGTATCATGTATCAGTGATAGAGGCAGTACAATCCATAAACTATTTCCTGGACTAAAATGCAGCCCTCATTTCCCAGCATGCCTTAGTTTGTTAAGTTTTCAGATCCTTTCCTAAAGTAAAAGTAAAAGTCGTGCATTTAAAACTCTAAAAGCGTGTCTATTATCAGCAAAATGTTCTCAAAGTGTCGTCGTTAAGGTACTCGTTCTACAGAAAAATTCAGTATGATGTTTTACTGCTGTAGAAGTTTATGATTGAGCTCTTTTAACTCCTTCACATACCGTCGAGTAGTTCAACCTTCAGCAGTGCATCAGATTCTGTAAGATCATCATATGTTTGTAGCTTCACTGTCCTATGACAGGTCAACTTTTCATGGTGTCAGAAAAGCTGTTTTCATCTTTGTGATGATGCATTTTCCAGCTGATGCAAGAGAGTTTATATGTATATATACATAAATATATATGGGCTTTTATGACTTTATTATGTCTTTATTGATAGGACAGCTGAAGTAAGGACAGGAAAGGGTGGAGAGAGAGTGGAGAGGTGACATATGCAGCAAAGGGCTGGATGCAGGAGTCGGATCCAAAAGGGTTTTTAAGAGTCTATTTTTTCTTATGAAGGGGTTGCACTGTTTCAACCCATAAAGAAACACCTCATCCTACAGTTTATCACAAACATTCAAAAACAAAACCACCACCAGACATGTGTTTTTCACTGGACAGGAAGGGTATGAAAAATTGTAATCTGTAAGGTAACTAGTAACTAAAGCTCTCAGACAAATGTGGTCCAGTAGAAAGTAGAACCTAATATTTGTCTCTGATATGTAGTGGAGTAGAAGTATAAATAAAGTTGTGTAAAATGGAAATATTTAAGTACAGGGTTATTAATGTTAGACCTACAAAAATGTTAAACCACACAAAACTGTAATAAACCAGATGAATCCTTTAATAGTGTATGTACATAACGTCATACATGACACTAGCTTTATTAAAACGAATGTTAAATCATCTTGATAGGAGATGAATTTGTGCTGCCACACAGTTCTATAGCTCCACTGTGACCTAGATGGAAACTGGAACCACTGCCTGCCAGAATACACAAACGGATGTTCTGTGTTCAATTTTCTTATTTCAAACAGTTACAGTTGCCGTTTCGTTGGTTTTTTTTTTCGTCATTTGCACTAACATGCAGCGTCAGTGAACTGGCAGCGTGCACCTCGGTGACAGTACACATTACAGTCTGCATCTACGTTGCACAGTGGAATAACCCCCAGAGGAGTGAACTTGGAAGTGCTCATGTCGTTTGACGGCATGCATGAACATTATTTGCTTGGTGTCGTGCACACATTTATGGGTAACCTGCGTCCCAACTTTCATCAGACATGAGAATTATTAGAAATATCTTGTTTCAGTGTTACCGTAGCTCCCCTGTGGATGGAACTGTATGCTATTTTAAACACTTGTGCAAAAATTGCTGCGTGTACAACATTCACAAATTTGATTGCAATCCAATTTACAGTTGAAGCGTTGCGGCACGTTACGTGCATCAGGCCACGCCTCCGAAAGTTTGATAACCAATTACTGACAAAACAGTAAGTCATATCAAAAAGAAAGTGATAGGTTTTGTTTGGGGTCCCTTTAAACATTGTACGTACCAAATTTGATTAAGATCGGATGAAATATGTGCCAACAGAAGCAAAAAGTCCAAAATGGTGGAAAAATAAGTTGTATAATTCATAAAAGATCATAAAAATAAAGAGCAAAGATGATCGCTGGAATTGGCAGCAATCACACAAACAGGTCCTATCCTATATCTAATATCTAATGGTATATCATGGTCATTTTATACATGTATTACATATTGTTATTCCCCTTTAAACCAAGTGTGAGAAACAGACATTGCCTTGTCAGTAACACAACTGTGTCCTCAGGTTGACCATCTGTAGGCAGACCCCCCCCCCCAAACCCGGCCCATTTCTCAACACCTCCGCTCTGACCCCTGCAGCCACAACACACACATCTCTCTCATGGAGACCAAAAGGAAATCGTGACTTTAGACTCTGCTTGGTCTGGGAATCTGATCTGAGACAAAAAAAAAAAAAGAAAGGGGAGGGGGAAAGGTGATAGATGATCAGTAAGCCTGACAACTTTTAGAAGGAAATAGAAGATTAATTATGAGTTTTTCTGCCTGGAAGAAGGAACGTCACCGCCGTGTTAAATTCCTCCAGCAGCAGCCGTGTGATCCACAGGGAGATCAGTGGAAGCCGAAAGTGAGGGAACAACATCCCTCCTGTTCAATACCGTCCCTAAGATCTGCCACTGTTTGTCTTTCTGATCCATTAATCACACGGCGGAGGCAGCAGTTTAACACGTGACCCCGCGCTCACCTCAGCACATAGAGGCACACATTTACTCTACACTTCTGGACTACATTGACCAGTAGAGTAGTAGCTAGTTTCCATGGTGAAATCTGTTCAAATTAGATTAGTTTTATGCAAAATAAATAAATAAATAAATAAAATAAAAAGTAAATCAGTTAATACTGAATTTTCAAGACGTTAGTGAAATCAGAACAAGACTGCTGCTGCAGGAGAATCGAGAAAATGAAACTTGATTTTTAGAAACTGCTTGAAGCAAGATAAATTGCAAAGAAAACAAACTACTGTTCCTGCATTAGTATACACTGTATAAAGGTTTTGCCGTGATAATAATACAGGTGCTGATATTATTTACTTTTCTTCTTTAGATAAACTAAAAAGGACAATGACACACTGCTGCAGTGGTGAAATGTAACACCAGTACATTTACTCAAGTACTGTACTTAAGTGCAAATCTGAGGTACTTCAAGTCCTATTACTTCAACGAACATCCCTTCTTCAAAGTTAGGGTTAGGGAAATTGTAAGTTGTTACATGATTTTGGAATTGTAAGAAAATATGATTTTGTGACTGGGTGTTTTTAAATCAGTTTTAACATACTGCCATAAACTGTGTGACTTAAATGTTAAAAGAGTAAAAACAAATGCTTTGGTTAATAAATGTGATAAATAACTATTTTTTGACTGTTTTTCATGTGCTGAGTACAAAGTTGGCATCATAAGGTACAAAGCGCTGCCTTCAAGAGGTACTTATTTGCCTTAAAACTGTAAAGGCACAAATGGTTATCTGTGAGGGGTAATGCCTCAGCGACAAGTTGTTGCACCACTAAAGCTACAAATTTTGCACATCATTTCTGACAGTGAGAGAGAACTTTACAAATTAAGATTTTTGCACACAAAGACAAACAAGTTGATTAATTTATTGACAGAATTAAAGAATATTTTGATGATTGTTTCGTATTTTTCAAAGCAAAAGTGACATTTCATAGCTCCAGATTCTCAAGTGTGAGAATTTGCTGCTTTTCCTTTTAATAATTTCAATGTATTTTTCATAATTGTGAGGTTTGGAAGCACTGTGAAAGTGTCACTTTGGACCTGATTAATCCATAATGAAGATAAATGAACTCATTAGTTGCGGTCCAGTTCAAACCTCAACCAACTACAAATCCTGCTCTCACATTATCATCACATGAGAAATAATAATTATATGACACATGCATACTGGATTTCTGATACTGGAATCAGAATAACAAAAGCATTGTTCATGTTGGTTAGTAGAAAATAAAAGGAGGTAAATTATGAGCACATGTTGTTGCTCATCATAAGTGGAAATACAAACCACTTCAATTTCAGAAAAGCAAACTATGTGCATTTGAAGCCCTATCATTAAATGTCAGCCTCATTAGAGAATGTGGAGAGACGACAGGACATGAGGGACAGAGATGTATCCAAGACCCACCATTACAGTGTATAGTTCAAGCTCCAGGTCTGTCTCTGTCCTCCACTGTGCAGCTGGGACAAGTAGAATCTGCTCACAGTGTTGACTAGAGGAGTGCTCTCAGAGGGGTGCAGATCTATCTACTAACGGATTACAGTTACATTACCTTTGCATTTATACTCCTGGTATCCTATTAGACAGTGATCTTTGACCAACAAAATCTAAGCAATTCATCCTTGAGTCCAGGTGGAGGTTTGTATCAAATTTGAGGAAATTTCCTCCAGGGCATTCATGGCAGTGGGATGAACATGAGTCAGAGTGACCTTTGACCACCAAATTTTAATCAGTTGAGTCCAACTGGCCATTTTTGCCAAGTTTGAAGAAACTCCTTCAAGGCGTCTTTGAGATATCGCGTTTCCAAGAATTAGATGACCCAAAATC
>JAJHUR010103362.1:0-16341 GCA_027495735.1 Lutjanus campechanus
CCACGTGACTGACAGCGGCAACCATGTTTCCATACTTCCCCACAGTGTGGTGAAGGTCACATACAAATGTTTGTTTGCAAAAAAAAATAGATGTTTAAAACGGCAATGAAATTCAAATTAACGTGACATAACACAAGAAACCACGTGTTTCTTCCATTTGAATCGGTTTAAATGGTTCAACGCCTGATATAAAGGTTTATAACGTGACACACGGGGTTTTATAAAGTATGGAAACAAGCCGGTGGATTATAGATTGAGTGTGGCAGCCTGCTGCTCTGCTGAACAGTCTGATAGAGGATACACGAGGCTTTGTTTGGTGTCATTATCAATTACTCCAATCAGGGCTCAAATATACACACACATCACCACGAGGAGCTGCAGAGATGTCCGTTTAAACACCAGGGACTAAAGTGCACATCCAAGTCCGACCCAGCCTAATTTTAGCCAAAAAACCGACTTGACCTTCACATCACATGGGCAGCCATTACCATCCTCCGGTTTGGGGATGCAGCTATGCGCAGAATTTCACATGAGGACAGAGTGTACTTTTCTCTTTTCTACCGATTAACGACACAGTCAATAGATGGCGCAGGGTTAGCGTCCCATTCAACCACAAACATCGTTTACGAAAGGTTTAAACTCATTTTTGTGTTGTGTTTGAACGCCTTTTTTTTTGGCTGGCTGATGAGACTCACCATCCCGGGGCAACCTGTAGGCTGCTCTCCGTGCCAAAGGCCCACACCTCTGCCAGGCCGCTCTGCAGGAAAACATCGCTGCTCTCCGGAGGCTACGATGGGAATGCTGCAGCTTCAGCAAGTGCTGCTGGATGAATGGCTGCTGTGCTGCGATCAGAGAAACGTGCGAGGAGGCGGAGGAGAGACCTGCCCTCTATTGCGCAATATAGGTTGTATGTGGTGCCGTTTGTATGGAGGGTTGTTAGTGCCACATAGAAACAGGAAGATGGCATGTATGAGGAATTATTAGCGCCATAGAGGAGTTTTTAATGCCACAGATGTTACAATAGAATTATTGTTCCTAGTTCATGTTGTTCTGGGGACTGATTTGAGTTGGACACAGTAAAAAAAACATCTGTTGTTGTGGCATAAGGTTTTTGTCTTTAGCTGAAGGGGAGATAAATAACGAGATAAATTACGAATAACACGTAAATTAAATCCTATGGTTTTATTTTCATACTTCTGTTCTATTCTTCTATTTCATTTTCAAAATTAATTATGAATATTTCATGGTAGTTTCAAACATAAAATTAAAACTTATGTACATTTCATTCATTTATTTTTCATGACCTTTCAAGACCCACCTGCAGGACCTTCACAGCCCACCAATGGACCACGGCCCACACTTTGGGAATACCATTATAAAAAACAAAGTATAGAAAGTTTTACCCTTCCTATATCCACTTCTATAACTTTATTTCATGCTTGTCATTAAATCTACCCCAAAGTGTGTCCATTTTTGACACTACCTGTCCTGCCTCTCATCTTTTAGGGCACTGATCACCTTTCATACATCATGGTGACTTTCATCCTGTCCACCCTTAGGCACAGAAGGTCACAAGACATGTGGACAAAATTCTGATCTTTACACTTTTCATTTATTCAGTCATTTTTTCCACACTTGTTCATTCCTGCATACATCTCCTTATCTTTTATAGGCTGCTTTCAGGGACAACATCATGTTTCCGCTGTTGTCTTTTCATGGTTTACTTACTCAGGCAACCGTTGTCCTCAGTGTTAGCTACTGTTCAGTTTCCTGTCTTTAATTTGGAAACCTTTTCTTTTTCCATATTCATAAGCTAAACATAGCAGACACCACAGAGGACAGTTTGTTCTTTTCTTGCTCAATGGCTTGTAAGATACTCTGCAACAAACATATAAGGTATCTTTATGATAATTATAAGAATCGTCTCCAGTACACGTCCTTTAGTAACCCTTAATTCTCAGTCCGGGGCTTTGTTCTCCCTGCATGCAGCTACATTTGGTGAAATGAGGTCTAAATTGGCCCTTGGTGTGGACATGTTCATTTGTGGCAGAGCAGCAAGCAGGTTCATAAAAACACATAATGTACAATAATTACCAGTGTTGTATATGGTAAGTAATAAGTGCCAGTGAACTGTGCACAATTTAACTATAACTTAACTTGGACCAGGAGACAAGTGATGTTGTTATTTGATGGTTCTACACTGTCAAGAAGTGATCCTCCTGCTTTGTTATATTTAAAATGCAAACACACAATCCAACCCAAATTTATATACTAGAGAAGACAATTAGGCAGGCATAAGTGAAAAAAATGAGAGGGTGAAGATAATTTTTGTTTGTTTGTTTTTGGGGGCTTTTTTGCACTTTGAAAATAAGGTTAAAATATCGAGAATAAAGTTGAAATACCTTTTCATCTTAAATCTTGACATGGTGGTCCAACTTTCTTCTCCACATTTCAACTACATTCTCCACATTTCAATTTTATTCTCACATTTCAAGTTTAGTCTCAACGTTGACTTTAAATTCTGACTTTATTCTCAACTTTTAGACTAAATTCTTGATATTTTGACTTAAATTTCAACATCATTTTAGGCATTTTGACTTAATTTTCAACATTCTGCCTTTATTCTCAACTTGGTATTTCAACTTTATTGTTAATATTTTGACTTTATTCTCAAAATGCAAATTAAAGGAAACATATATCTTCCGATTTCTCATTTCTTATGCCTGGCACCAATACTACAAAGTTGACTTTTTCACTAAATTTGAATTCTATTCTGGACATTTCAACTTTATTCTCAAAATTTTCTTGAAATGGAAATTCATTCCCCCCACCCCTTATGCCTGGCCCCAACACTCCTCCAAAACATAGCTGAAATGTCAAGAATAAAGTTGAATCTCAGATGACTGGTTCATTCATAAAAAAGTATCAATAAAAAAATGTCTAATATACTGATTTGCTGGTGGCAGTATCAATGCCAAAACCACAGCAATTGTGAATTTATGTGAACAAAAAAGTCACTGACTTGTTTGTATTTCACATGATACATTTTTATTTTACACAGAATTCAGAGTGAGGATTCAGGAACAGTGAAGGAAATAAAAACAATCGCACAAACAGGTGTCTCCTATAGACAGGACCCGACGACCTCCTGCACAAGACAAGAAATTACAAGAATATCAGGTTTTATTTGTTCATCCATTTATAGATTTTACTGTTTTTATCTTCACACTGGATGACAGAATACCAATAATACTAAATGGCAATACAGCTATCAGATCAAATATAACAAAATAATGATGATTTCATATTTAAGTATCATCTAAACAGACACTTACATACCAGTGTGGTTATTCCAGGCCATTCCTCACTTTGTACTCATGTACATCTGTGCTGTGCTGCTTGAAGAGCTGCAGGTGGAAGACAGATACTACAAGTCATTTAAATGCACCAGCTGGTTATACAGTATATCACAACATTCTTCATATCCAACTACAACCCGTCATTATCTGAAATACCTCACTGCCTTGCAGACCTAAAATAAATCACTGTCAAAATGATTCATTTAGGACTTGAGAGATATTTATTGCCACATGTAATTAGTTAAAAGATAATTTTTCCAATAAAATAAGGAAATCAGACTGCAATTTAATACGGCTCAGTAAAATTAATAAAAACTTGGATAACCCCAAGAAACTCCGCTTTTATGATGACAGTATTGCACCAAATGCCATTAAAAAATCTGAGCTTTTACCGTGGATTGGTTTCTCAAAGATGCATCTATTCTATTAGACAATTTAAGATCCATTTGATTTTTCTGCTTGAAATTCAGCATAATAGTGCTTTGTCTCCACCCATCAAGCTGTACTGCAACATCAGACATTTGAAATAAAAATTTCTTGCTCAATGCTGCCCTCTCCTGGGTGAAATGATGGAAAACACGTTGAGATACAGTTCATACAGTAATTACTGCATGGTGGACCAGATGCTGTGTGCTTAAACTGTACCTGGTGGCTACATGAGTCAGAAAAACGTATCTTATCTTGCCGTATTTCTTAATAGTTAAGGCAATAATACAAATGGCATGGCTGGTGTGTGAACAGAGTTTGGTGAATTATTAGTGCATCCATTAGATTATATGTTATGAAAATGTCCTGTGTGAAATGATGTGCTTATTTACCAGGCCCCAAAGGAAAGCAGAGGTCCCAAAGGCAAGACCCACTCGCACCCAGTTGGGGTTAACAGTGTCAGGCTTGGAGCTTGTGAACATAGACCTGGATCCAACTGAAAAATAGCAAAAAAAAAGAACCACACTGACATCAATGAAAAATGACCATTGTCTTGGCATTGACAGTCAATACTTAAAGCAGTTCTGAAAGTAAGCATCAATGTCAATGTCAGATGAATTAACCCTTTCAAATTTTGCCGAAGATTTGACTTGAGGCTAACTTGTGATATATCAGAAACATAAAACACTGGGGATCAATAAAGTATTCAAAAATAGACGTACATAACCAGAGAACTGTAAGAAATACAGAAATTGAAAGTATGTGGAAATATATGCATTATACAACAACATATAACAAAAAACATATGGAAAACAACTCATGTGGGGAAAAAATGTGTACAAAAACAATGCTGAAACACTGGAATTGTTAAATTCCAGCGGACCGTATTCCATTCTAAAAGTACTGCATTTTACTTTGCAAGAATTGGGTTAGAGTGCTCTCTGAGCTCCATTGTATGTTTTGATGGATGAAAGCTGTGGCAGTAACTGTAGACCGTTTTGTCACTGGAAGCAAGCCGAATTGAAGAATGGGCCATATTCTCAATAAAAAAGTTTAAATTAAATCCTTCTTCAAACGTGGATTCTCCATGAAACAAAGGAACATTAAATAACAAAAGTTGTAAACGGAATTTGGCGTGAATATTCCTTCAAACATGACAGAATGGCATTTCGTGGATAAAAACTTGACTAATTGTATGAGCTTTATGAGCAATGGATAAACAATTTACTCGAAAGCACTAGGTTAAGCAACATCGCCTAAATGCAGAACTTTAGAGGAAGAAAAACACCTGCGTGACTGCAGCGCTACATGAATGCTAAGCTAAGCTAAGCTAAGGTCAGGCTTCAAAACAAACACGGTGTTAAACTTATACGTTTCGAGATAAAACACAGCTCTTTCAAAATTATAAGTGTGAATCCATTACCATTATATCATCATCTTACCTCTGCTGACGAGAACACCTCGAGATAATAACCGGTTCAAAGTCATTTTGCCTGAAGTGCAGCTCCCTTCATCCACTCTGCGATCCTGCCACTCTGCGGTTGATTACTCTTCCTGGAAGGACAAAGTAGATGATTCCAGGATCACCGATAAGTCGCTCCAACACGGAGGATAATCTCACGTGTTTGCTGTTAAATTGCTTTTGTAATTTTAAACTCAACAGATATCTGTACTGGATTTTGCCCATTTTGAGCGATTGTAAATTCATTAGTATTTATACTTTTGTATTTTTCATTATATTTTAAATTTTATTTCGTTTTAATTGTTTTCAATTCAGTGTAGTTTCTGTTGGTTTCCAGAGAGGGTTTGCTCGTTTTAGTTTTAATTTTTAACTTTTTTTCTTAATTGTTTGTTTTAGTTTGTTTTTTATTAGCTTTAGTATCCGTTTTAGTTGTTATTTTAAATTAGAATATAGGAAGTATTTATCAGGTGCAAGATTTAAGAAGGTTATAACAGGTAGTACAATTGCCTTTAGAACACAACAGCTTTGTGAAGGCAATTGATCCAGTCAAGTAGACATCCAAGTCTTAATAAACAGATGCACCAGTGTCTCCTCATACTCAAAAACATTTTATGTACACTTTTATTTTATTTGAGTTAGTTTTGCGAGGGCGCAATATTCTTTCAGTCAATGTTTTTTTTAAGTCTATTTTTTAATTTTATATCAGTTAACTAAAATATTTTTACCTCTAGTTTTAGTTTTCAGTTTAGTTTTAGTTAACTATAATATCTCCATAACCAAGTTCAGCATCGTTCTTCCTGTTACAAAATGAAGTTCCTCTTGTAATAGGTTTGGTAGTTGATGTTGATAGAAAATAATTTTTAATACATAACTCATCTGCAGCATGCACACACACACACACTAGGGTATGCATAAAGAGCAGTTTTAAATCCCTATGATGAACTCACAATAAACAAACAAAACAAAAGTCTATTGTTTGAAAAACAAATAGCATTAGGATATGGCTGTGGCCCATTATTGTTGTTGTTCTTCTTCTTACTATTATTAATATTTAATTTTATTTTATTTCATTTTATTTTATTTTATTTTTTAGCATTTTCCATCATCTTCCCTTCAACTTGCTGAGACCCCTGGCAGCCCCCCATTTTTAAAATCATGACACCTTCTATTGAAGAAAATGGGATGAAACTCAGTTTGCCTCTAAATTGTTAGTAGTTCCCTGTGTTTTTATTAAAGAGGTGTACGCCCCTAGTAGTTGTTGTACATTAAGGCACATAGTATCACACTTTTAATCTGGGGGTTGTGACTCTTTCATCATAAATGTATAACTAATTTCAGCATACTGGTGCCCCACTGCATCCAACTGGTGCCCCTTTTATTTTTTGGCCCCTGACCCTCAAACAGCCTAAGTCCGCCACTGCTCTCCATCCAACATGCATGAATTTAGTGTTGTATTATTTTGTAACATGTCCGGGTAATTTTCTGTTTCGTGTATCATTACATAAAACACATGTTTCAGGTCATTATTATCAAAAGAACATCCAGTAACTGTTACTCCTCTGCCCTGCTTGTCCGTGTCTGGCACGCAGACTCAGAGAGCAGCCTGACCCGGAGGAGAAGCACGGCGGCCATTTTGCTCGGAAGGGGGCCTCGGCTTCAACACGTGAGAGAGAGGAGCCTGAAGAGACCGAAACAGTCCAGGATCTCTGACTCCGAGAGGATATTATTCATGTGTGAACCGACAGAGGCATAGGAAGCCAACACAATGCCCACAATCACGCTACCGCCGAAGGAGAACGCTCTCTTCAAGAGAATATTGGTAGGCTACATGCCTCAGATAACGTTAGCATGCTAGCTTACTGCTAGTTTACCAAGTAGCCGTCAGTTGTAGCAGTCAGAGCAAGTAGCTAGGGAGTTGCTACTGCGTTAACCGACAGATTCAGTTCACCAAACGCATTGTAACTATCACGTCTCGGTTATTAAGTAGCAGTTGTAATAAAGCAACGACAGAAACACTAGCATAGTTAGCTAGCAAGCAATCATGTGCTGTCCTAGTTGTGCTTTGGCCTTGCAACACATCCAAAGTGTATCAATGACAAAGCTGCTTGACACATGACAGCCAGTCACAACTCAGCTGGGTAGTTGAGTTCGCTTTCTAGTTAATTGCTGCAGTTTGGAAACTTGTTCGGCTGCGCTGTCAATAAAGTTGATCGACATTTGTCTTGTAAGTGCGCCTGCAGTAGTTGTCGTTACTTGAAGCAAAGCAGTTCAGCACATAATGTTACAGCCAGCCCGCTGGTACATGTCAAGCCAAACTTCACCTGCTAATTCGGAAATTTAACGGTCAACTTGCTCTTCCTTCTTTATAACGAAACATAGACAGCAATCTCAAGGCATTTACTAAAATATTATAAACTGTATTTAAATTCGGCTTTAATCAAGCCCTGTTTTATTCCAGCGTTTCTTCAGAATTTTAAGCCAATGACTATACCTACCGCCGGGTTCTTGTCAAGCCAAACTTCATTTACCGGGTTTGAAATTTAACAGTCAACTTGCCCATGCTTCTTTATAACATAATCTCGACAGAGATCTGAAGGCGTTCACGAAAATATTTGAAGACGTATTTAAATTCGGTATATACCAAACCGTGTTACAGTCCAGTGTTTCTTCACAATTTTCAGCCAATAACTGCAGCTGCCGCCGGGTGCATGTTAAGCCAAACTTCATCTACTTTTTTGGAAATTTAACGGTCAATTTACCCTCACTTCTTAAAATATAACGTGGTCAGAAATCTGAAGGGGTTTAGCAAATCATTTGAAGCCACATTTTAATTCGGCATAGATTAAATTGGCAAAATACTGTTAAAGTCAAGTATTTCTTGAGAATATTCAGACATTGGCGGTAGCTGTTGTGTACAGTGCACAATAATACTACTCCAAATAATATAAATTCTGAGACTGGGTTGCAGGAGCGTCTGCCCTTTCCTTCTGTAAGTCAGAAACTTGAGTGTGTGCAGTAGGGATACTCAACTTGCTTTACCCAGGGTCTCAAAATGCCAGCTAATAAACAAATAATTGACAGACAAATAAATATTTTACTGCCTTTAATAATTTCAGTTGTATTTTAGTTGTAAATGTTTAAGGTAAAATTTGAATTAGTCTATACAACATTTAACACAGCTGGACCCTCTTCCAGCATACAATCACTGAATCCCTCATAAACTGCAGAATGAATGGCATATTTAAGCTGTTTTAGTATGAAATACACATTTCTAACTGTTGCTCCTGCAATTTGCTAATTTTGCTAATATTTGTCTTCTCTTGCATAGCTCACTGTCTGATCGTACTGCACGTAGCACATCTTAATTTTTCCCATCATAGAAAACTGACATGTCTGCCCTTCCTCCCTGGGAAAAACAGTGGGTCAGTTTATTTGCGTTGTGAATTAGAAAATGATTTGAGGGCCAGATTTGGTCAGCGTGCCGCAAGTTGAGTAACACTGGCATACATACAGTACATTGTAGTGGTAGTTGGCAGGATTTCCTCTCAGGGGTGGGGGGCTCTGAGCTCCTGGTGTCTGCTCTGAGCCAGGCACATCCATCTGGCCGCTTGTCTGATTACATCTCATCACCAGCCCTTCATCATCAAGGCTGTTTTCTCAAGTGTTGTTTCTTTCCTCCATTTATCTTGGCGCTACGATCTCACGCTGACCGTGTTTGGCGTGTGTGATGTGTTGCTCGCTCGTAGCAGGAAGGACCAGTTATTTCTGCCGGTCACTGGAACACGCGCCCTCCGCTCACTTGCAATAATGCCCTTTCCGTGCACTTTACAAGGCTCTCTGAGGATTAGTGCAGCGAGCGGAGACTGGAGGCTGTTGGCCTCAGATGCCTGGCGTAAAGTCTGCTCTGTCTTTTGTTGCAGAGATGTTACGAGCACAAGCAGTACAGAAACGGCCTCAAGTTCTGCAAACAGATCCTGGGCAACCCGAAGTTTGCTGAGCATGGAGGTAAGACACAAGCTCTGAACTAGAAGGAAACTGTGTAAAGTGTATGGATCACTGTGTCATTTTTGTGTCTCTGGATTAACTTGAAAACACAATCACCTTTCTTTCTTTTCAGTTACACTCACAGAGTCAGATGAATGCGAAAAAAGTAACCAAAAACAGTAGGTGTAATTAGGGGGCACAAATTAAGAACAAAGATCTTCCCATTTTGCAGGGATTACTGATATAATAAATAATTTTTGTGATTCTTCTGTGATGGCACAAGTACTATCTAATGCTCTCTGTCATAAGATAATGATGCTCCTGCTAACAAGTCCAAGTTGAAAGATAAGATGATGCCAGTTGAACACTCCCTCAAAATTTGTGTCATCTGTGTCACTGTGTCACTGTGTCGTGTGATAAAAGTTTTAGAGTGGTCGTTTATCGTGACCTGTCAGGTGGACGGATTATCTTGGCACAGGAGAAGTGCCCACTAACGCAGATCTGAACAAATTTGTGGAACAAAAATTGAGAGTAATAAACATTTTGTGTGCACAGAAGCAGTCTGACATCTTTTTTTATCTTCAACTCGTGAAAATGGCAGCAAAAACAAAAGTGTAGCGTTAATGTTTGTGATTGTAAAGTTTTTATTAACACTAGAACACTGTTATTTCTAATGTGTCCCAAATGTTATTAGTAGTACCGTTGGTTTCATGTATTTGCTGGGCATATTAATCCTTTTTTTAATGTAAGAGCTTTAGACTATGATTCTACTGCATAGTAATGTAAAATAATCTAGTATTTGTATTATAGTATACCATAATAGAGCAGATTATAATATTAAAAGTCAACTGTATAGTGTTATAGTTTATATTGTGTGTTATTGTTGTTATTATTAGATATTATATATTAGTTTAAATTTGGTTCAACCACATAAAGCACATTTTAACTGTGCTGTATAATAAAGTTATTAAATAAATCCAGTTATTTAAAGGTTGTTCTGATAAAACCGGCATTGGAAAAGTATGTCAGTGAGTATGCACCAGTCAAATATCATGTAATTTATTAGCCCCAAAATGGGACCCTGATACTTACCAGCAGCATCCTGTGTGCATCAAAATGGTACCTTAACATCTGTAATTATTGCCCCAGTGGACAAACTGTAATGGCATGACTGCACTACCTCCAGCAAATCTTTGGTTGTGATATTTGCCATGCTGTTTACCATTGCAGTTTTAGTGGTTTGTTAGCCTCATGACGCAGCAGTGGCAGGATTGTGAATTGGTGTCCCCGTCACGCTGTTTTATTTGTTCCCGGTTGTGCTGCATACTTAACTACTCACATCTGTTCCATTCCGCTTAGAGCAAACTTAAACTGAGAAGCAATCTGCAGTGTTCACTCCATCAGTTAAATGTGATCAAACGGGGTTGATGAACATTGTCATTTGCATTGTTAACGTTACATGTCGGTGTGTCCCTCCTGTCCTCTCTACCCCTCCTTTGTGCTCCAGAGACGCTGGCCATGAAGGGTTTAACCCTCAACTGTCTGGGCAAGAAGGAGGAGGCTTACGAGCTGGTGAGACGAGGCTTACGCAACGACCTCAAGAGCCACGTCTGTATCCTTCCATCAGCCCCTCAGGGCAGCCAGATTTCATCTCTCACACAACAGTTTGACATTCAAATTCTGTTAACCACTACAGCTGCTGAATTCACTCTCTAACTCCCTCTCTTTAATGTCATTTAACACCTGAATTTCCCCTCTGGGGATCCATAAAGGATTATCTTTACTTCATTTCTGCTTGGCTGCTCTTTGTTTATGGCTTAAACCTGTCTTTAAAGTCATCCAGACTTTTCATTTATGTGTGTTTGTTGCTTTGGTCAGCACATACAGTATAAACACTTGGATAGTGCGTCTGTGTCTGTGTGTTTTTGCTTCCTGAACTCAGTCATTCCTCCAGGCTGGCACGTGTACGGCCTGCTGCAGCGCTCGGACAAAAAGTATGACGAGGCCATCAAGTGTTACCGCAACGCTCTGAAGTGGGACAAGGACAACCTGCAGATCCTGAGAGACTTGTCCCTGCTGCAGATCCAGATGAGGGACCTGGAGGGATACAGGGTGAGGGTCACCAGAGAGACAATATGGCTTTAAGAACAGAAGCATCCAGAGAAAAAGGTCTGGATGGAGGGACACAGGATGAGGATGGTCAGACAGTTACACATCCCTGCTCACAAGATGGAAAGTTAGATGGTGATTATGGACAGAGGAGAGGCGGACTGATCAGGATATGTCAATGGTGGACAGGATAATCAAACACAATTATTATTGCCCGTGTGTGCTGTGATGGTTCTGTCCTTCTCCAGGAGACCCGGTACCAGCTGCTGCAGCTCCGTCCAGCCCAGCGGGCCTCGTGGATCGGATACGCTGTCGCCTATCACCTGTTAGAGGACTTTGAGATGGCTGCCAAGATTGTCGAGGAGTTCCGCAAAACGCAACAGGTAAACCGAGGCCGAACACGACTCAACAGAATCATGAAGGTTTCTTTGAGGGGACAGTTGATCACAAATTCAGAAATATATATTTTTCCCCTGGTCTGTAGTGCTGTTTATCCATCTACATAGTTTTAGTGTGACTTGCAGAGTTTTGGAGATATCAGCTGTAGAGATGTCTGCCTGCTCTCCAGTATAATGGGACTGAATGGCACTCGGCTTTTCCAAGATGACATGCATAAACTTTAAATTCATCTGTCTTTTTAAAATGTTTAATTATGCCCAGTAGTGTTTCCTTGGCTCCTACACACACAGTCATATATGTCATGGAATGTAACTTAAGCAAGCCACTGAATTATGCCATCTACTGCAAACAATGTTTGGCAAGTGAGAATTAAGTTATTAAGTTAAATCACCCAGCATTCAAAGCTTAAAATGACTCGTATAGCTGCAAACGCTTATGCCAGTTAAAGTTCCCCTCCAGCAGGCTCCACTTTCATTTTTATCTCTTTGTCTTGTTGCGTGTTGGTGCAGACGTCTCCAGACAAGGTGGACTACGAGTACAGTGAACTGCTGCTGTACCAGAACCAGGTCCTGAGGGAGGCCGGCCTGCACAAGGAGGCCCTGGATCACCTCAACAACTACGAGAAACAGATCTGTGACAAACTGGCCGTGGAGGAGACCAGAGGTGAGTCGATGCTGTTGAGAAAACGCTTTTTTATTTGTCACTTCCTGTGACAGAACTAACCAGTTTGTTATATAGACTGATAAACTTACATAACACAAACATGATGTTTAGCTTGTGGTGAAGTAGGGTGTAACACAAAATTCACAGTTCGGTATGTACCCCAGTTTTGGGGTCGTGGTTTGTTACAGCAGGGAAAAACAAAAAAATGTAGAAGATAACCTTCAACAGTGGCTAATTGGCCATAATTCTAATTGTTAAAGCTCTCAAATACTGACACAATGTCAGTAAGAAAAAGTAAATAACTAAAATAAATACAAATGTTATTAATGCTCCATTGTGAGACTCTAACCTGCAGACTTCTGTGCTCGGCAGCAGGTGCTCGGTTAGACTGACGTGAAGATACCCTGTATTGGGGCTCAAGCACTTTGACCAGATGCTTGAATTATTTATTATCAGTGGCCTGCTAAGCTCAGTTGGTAGAGCGTGCGCCCCAGCAGCTCCCGCCGGCGTCCCTTTGCTGCACGCCGTTCCCCCACGTTCTCTCCCCCTTTGCTGTCCTCACTTCAGCTGTCCTATCAAATTAAAGGCATAAAGAACCCAAATATTTATATGCTAAAACAATTCTTTATCATCTATAACTGACTAGTGCTAAACACTCTTAGGATGCAAAATTAATTTGTTAATTTTGTACCCTGTTCCTGTGTCGTTAGTTAAAGCTTCACAGTGAATCTGCAGTGAGATTCTGTCTGAACGTTGTGGGGAGAAGGACTCGTCTTCTGCTCTGTTTTTGTTTCATTCAGTGATTCCCAACCTTCTTTCCTCAGAACACCCCCTTACTTCTATTTAAGGAAAGCTGAGTGATTCACTCCAAAGCTTTGCTGTCCAAAATAACCATCAATTAAATTGTTTCCTTTTTCGTTGTTTTGTTAAACAGCCCAAGAGAAGAGTAGCTTATACACGCTCATCCTTACCAAAAGAAGATTAATGATTCTTTATCACAGAGCTTGAAAGGTCACAGAGTTGTGGCCTACTAAGTAACCTACAAAGTAAACTTTTATATTTAATTGAGGACAGAAAAATGTATCCTTTCTTAAAACTTAAAAATTTTGAGGACCTCAGAGCAGATACAGTCTCGGGGCCCCCCCTATGATTTCAGACCCCAGGTTGGGAACCAGTGTGCTAATCAGAATATTCATGTGATGCCGTTGAAATGAAGTGTTTCCTCAGACAAACCACACTTAAGTTGAGCAATACCTACACACAGTTTGACACTAATTGACACTGTTAACTAACTAGGAAACTGTAACGCTCCCATACAGTGGATCTAAATGTCATCCTCCAGCTCTGGTCCCTCATTTGTGTTTGACGTTCGGAGGCAGCGATGCTACATGAGCTTCACTAACCAGGCTGGTCCGACTCGCATGCAGCAGCTGATAGCTGGTGCACTGCCAAAACTATCTGGGAAAAAAGTTGCAGTCTAGAATTTCTGTTCTGCATGTGCGAGAGGTAGGCAGTTTTGACAGCAATTGTTTGGGACACAGGGTGCACTGAACTGAACACTCTGAATGGTTCAGTACAAGTTCGCGTCCTTTTACAGCCCTATGTTTTACCTAACCCATTAAAAAAGCTTTGTAAGCTGGAACTGAATTGTTATCGTGCGTTTGTGTGTTGTGTGTGTGTGTGTGTGTGTGTGTGTGTGTGTGTGTGTGTGTGTGTGTAGGAGAGCTGCTGCTGAAGCTGGAGAGGCCTGAGGAGGCTTCTGAGATCTACAAGAAACTCCAGGAGAGGAACCCTGAGAACTGGGCCTACTACCAGGGCCTGGAAAAGGCCTTAAAACCAGGTGAACACCTCTGCACTACATGTGATCTAATGGGTTGATACAGTCATACTGTGTGATATGTTTACTGTCTGTCTCCTGAGACTCTGTCTGTGTGTTTCTCCAGGAAGTACAGAGGAGCGTCAGAAGATTTACGAGGACTCGTGGGTGAAGTTTCCTAAAGGCCTGGTTCCCCGAAGACTGCCTCTTAATTTCCTCACAGGTAAACACAGAACAGCCCGCAGCTCCACCCTGCAGTCAGTGTGTCACACGGTCCACGCCTCTGATCTCTGGGCTTTCTCCAAAAACCGCAGCTCTGCGATAATGACCCGCTGTTAAAGCTTCCATGCTCATTTGAGTCATTCCTTGCTGCGTTTCAGTATAAATCTCACGTTTCTGTGTCTTTGCTGTTTGTTGTGCTGGCCAGGGGAGAAGTTTCGTGAATGTCTGGACAGCTACCTGAGGATGAACTTCAGTAAAGGCTGCCCACCCGTCTTCACTACCCTCAAATCCCTCTACAGCGACAAAGAAAAGGTCAGCGGGGGCGACATTTAAAACACAGTCTGTTCTTCCTTCTGAAATCAAACTAACAGTGAGCTTGTCTTCTCTTCCTGCAGGTTACAATCATTGAAGAATTAGTAGTCGGCTATGAATCCTGTCTAAAAAGCTGTCGAATGTTTAGCGAAAATGGTGAGTGATTAGATTTTGATTCATTTGTCACTCCAAATCATGAACTCAGCTGTGAATGTGACCGATGTAAACTGTGTGTGCAGATGATGGGAAAGAGGAGCCCCCCACCACCCTGTTGTGGGTCCAGTATTTCTTGGCGCAGCACTTTGACTACATAGACCAGCCCACCGTCGCTCTGGAGTACATCAACGCCGCCATCGACAGCACGCCCACGCTCATCGAGCTCTTCGTCATCAAGGCCAAGATCTACAAGGTTAGCGTGAACAGATAAGATGAAGCATTCGGATTGAAGTTGGGTGATGAAGTTTCTTTTGTATCCTGATTATTTTACGGTTTCTCCTCGGCCCCGCAGCACGCAGGCAACATCAAGGAAGCAGCTCGGTGGATGGACGAGGCTCAGGCTCTGGACACCGCCGACCGCTTCATCAACTCCAAGTGTGCCAAGTACATGCTGAAGGCCGGCCTCGTCAAAGAAGCCGAGGAGATGTGCTCCAAGTTCACACGGGTAAGAGACGGCGAGAGAAAGAGTGGCGCTGAAAGAAAATGTCTTTGGTTAATTTAACCAAAACTATCTGGCCTCTGTCTGCACCAGGGGTGTCTCAGTCTCAACTGATCAACAGCCAGTCTTCTTGCAGACGGTCTCATTTGTTTTTGTGGGTCACTTAGAGGCATCAGTGTGAAATTGAAACTGTTTCATAACCAGTTAAAAACTCCTTGTCGTACGTTTAACTGCCCCTGAGAGTGGGCAGTTTATTGTGACTGTAGCAACTTCAGGTTACCCACAAAGCCACTTTCTCTAAAGCCAGGGCCACGCTACGTGATTTTAGCCCTGATTTTCCTCTTGCCAACAAATTCTGGATACCGCTGTCCAGTTCAGTTTACTGTCATAAAAGGAGTTAAGAAACCAAAAAATATTTACAGTTCAGAAGCAGAAATCAGAGAATTTGAGCATTTTTTTAAAATAAAAAAATAGCTAAAAACAATTAATCAATTATCAAAATAGTTGTTGTTAATTTAATAATCGATTAATCAACAGACCGAACTCACTTTTTTCCCACAAAACATTTCCATGATGTCAGCTCACCACAGCTACAGTTTGTCTTCAGTCACACAATGTTACAAGATTTATTTATTTTCATTTTACAACACAGGGTTGAGTTTTATAACCAGATGTTAGATGTAGTGGCCTCTGTGCTGTGCACAAAAGTGGATTATGTGATAATGTGTGTGTGTATTTCAGGAGGGGACGTCTGCAGTGGAGAACCTGAATGAGATGCAGTGCATGTGGTTCCAGACAGAGTGTGCCTTGGCCTACAAGGCTATGAACAAGTTTGGAGAGGCCCTGAAGAAGTGCCACGAGATCGAGAGGGTGAGCTTTCTAACCCCACCACCCCACCACCCTCAGGCTGGGCAGCGCTGGCCACATTTATACT
>JAJHUR010103363.1:732-12608 GCA_027495735.1 Lutjanus campechanus
AGAACACATCACTTGTTTGTGTGCGTGAGAAACCACTTGTTCTCTGAAATGAGCCCCAGTGTGAGTACAGTGTCAGAGCAGTGAACACACAAGCAGGTGGAACAAAGTCAACAGCAATCACTCGTCCTCTGAATAATAATCCCACCAATGTGTCAGTGCTCGTCTGTAGTGACAGTCACTCTCGTGTGTCTGCTGGTTGAGTCGACCCACGGGAGCAGACTGATGTCTGAGTGCTGACACGAGATGAGCCAGCTGCAATGAAACGCTCCAAACGCTCTAAAAGTCAGTCTTTAATCACATACAGGCCAAGTGACTTGTACTGTAGATTTCACATATAATACATTTAAATCTGGTCAGCATTTATGGCATGTACATGGATGTTATTTCAAAATAAAACAGCATGCTTTTAAGCATGCCAAAACTCCAAACTGAACCAGAGGGACACATTAAATATAATGCAATCCAAAACAACAGATCTGCAATGAATACTATTTTCATGAGGCTTTTGTTGAGAATGTGTCAGAGGGGTGTTGATTAACGTTAACTAGTATTTTTGAGATTCAAATTTTTGGTGACATACTGAACTGCATTATATTGAAAGGTTTCCCCGTTATTATGTCCGTGACATATTTTACAGTGTCATCCCAACTAGCTACTGCAGCACAGCCAGCTGACTTTATCCATAATTCTGTCAACATTTAATAAATCATAGAATATGTTGTTGTTGTTTTTTACTTTTAAAGCACTAGTTAGACATTTTGGGAAAGGCATCAACTTTCTTGCTGAAAGTTAGATAGATGAGAAGTCTCATAGCACCCTCATGTCTGTACAGTAGAACATGATGCTACAGCCAGCGGCTGAAAAGTTGGACAGTACATTCATTCAGCTAGTTCAACTAGTTGAATGAATGCACTGTGCAATCAACAAATCAAATTAAGTTCGTTTAAAGAAAACATGCATGATGAAAACTTGCTATGTCTCTAATACACTTTAAGATGGCTACTTGTTTTCATAATAAAGAAAACACTGTGAACCATGATGAAGGTTAGTATTGAATTCATTTATCTATAGAGTTGTTGGTTCAACTTAATATCTTTAGCTTATGTAACATTTTGTATGACTGAATTGATACCAAGTTTAATTGATTAGAAAAGTTTATTTGTTTTAAGTCACTACAGTTTATTCAAACTTGTCTTGTCAAATTCAGTCAACTTAACATTCTAAGGCAGCCCAGACACTAGTTTTTAAGTTAAAACAAATGGCATATTTTTTACAGTGTATATTACATTATGACCCTTTACACTTTTTAACTCTAAAGAAGTTGAACTATACCAACTGGCCAACAAAAATGAAGAATTAATAAACATATGAATGAAAATGAAAGTAAAGATTATCAGTGCTGGTATGCTGAATAAGAGCTGCTCAATGTGCATGTGCATGTATTTCACACTTCTTCTTTCTTCTTCACACTACCTTTGAATCGTCCCCCACTTGAGCTTGAATCAGTCTTTTAATCCTCTCTCTTTCTCCCACTCTTTGTTATATTTTTTCTGTATTTCGCCCACTTTGTCTCTGGGATTGTTAGCAAAGTTGCTTAAGAACCTCCGTCAATCAAGCTGTTTTGATTTTTCACTGATTGTCACCTGAGTGACAGGGGTGAAAGGGCTGTGGCGGAGGGAATGGGGTTATGGACGGATCCTGCAACAGGTCTGATACATCTGATGTATCCTGTGTTTTCCTGGAAAACTATACCGACTAGCTAGTAACTGCTAGTAGGAAACGCACTGTGACCCTGAATAAATTACAGATTTCTCTGCATTTGAACATTGTTGAAAATGTGTAGAATAATGTAAGTATACAACTCCAAAAAATATATAACAAAGGTCTTGCATTTTTAGATATTTTAATGTGGAAATGAAATGTTTACTTCATTGTGCAAGTGTGCATATTATAGCTTTAATCCATACAAAGGCTGATGTGTAAAAAGAGGGGGTTTAGTTTTTTGTTTTTTTTCTTTTGTGCTAATCTTAGCTAACCAGCAGCCAGCTGTGGCTTCATATTTACCATACAGACATGAGAGTGCTATCAATCTTTTCAGCGAAAAAGCAAATGAAGCTTTTCCCAAAATGTCAAACTACTACTTTAAATAATATGCTCAAAGGCTTCTCCCTGCAGTATATGCAAAACATCAATAAGTTATTATTACACAATTTTATACAAATTAGGGAGCAAAAGAGTTGCATTTATATGAAGGAGCTTATATAAACACTGTAACGTTGACTGTTCAATAACTACTTACGCTAAAGTAAAACTGCATTTAATATTTCACACTAGCCTTTAATTGCTCTCTGACTTGCTTCTCTCCTTCTCTCTCTGTGGACCAACCCTGCTGAACCCTGACACATTTACATCTCATCATCATATTTCATGTAGTACTCGCTGTGTCTTGCTTGTAAATGTCCACCATGTAGTTCAGAATACACAACACGTTATCTAGCCACACTTTCAGAGCAGAATTAAGGCAGAGACTATATCAAATACATTCAAGAAGTTTTTTTTAATCTGTTTGGAGTGTATCAATGTTTTTTTTTTAAAGCTGCCTTGGAGCATTTGAGTGGGTGGCAGATCATCAGATCATCTGCTGGCTAAACACGTTCTTTGGGGCAGTTAGGTAAGCACCACTATGAGAACGCTCTATCATACAACTCCACATGTAAACAGACTTCACTATTTGACAGAGTGCAACTTATATACAATAGTGTGTTTGTTGTTGTATGATTTCCTGCAGCTGCGCCACAGTGACGGAAGCATCCTGTTCCCACTGCTGCCTGAGGTGAACGTTAGCTGTGTTTAGCATGAGCTTGCTGCTGGTGGTTACATGTCTCCCAGGGGTGGAAATGTGTTTTTCACATTTCCTTCACTGGCTTCACGCACCAGTGCGTTTCATAATGGAACACACCTGTGACTGTATTCTGATTTTTAATTATACAAGGTGGGCCCATGTGTGTCAGTCTCACAGGACCTCTGCCAGGCAGCGGTCAGTACCTTCGCTAGCTTCCAGACGCACCTGCCGGCTGGTTTTTCTGTTCTCCACCCAGGAGTTGTGTATGACGGTGCCCCCTGGTGAGGGGTCCACCTGGAGCAGGGACACCACCCTCTTCTTGACCTTGGCACGGAGGGCACGGCGCAGCTTCTGTCTGGTGAAGGCGTAGAGCAGAGGGTGGGAGACGGTGGTGCCATAGGCCAGGGCCAAGAACCAGAGGCGCAGGCTGACCAGGGCGTCGCTGGGGCCGATGCCCAGGATGAGCATGTTGATCACGGAGAGCGGCGCCCAGCAGCCCAGGAAGGTGGTGATGATGATGAGCGACATCCTGAACACCCGCCTCTGTCGCTCTCGTCGATCCCTGTGTCGCCGCACTGCCCGCCTCAAGGCGATGATGGCCGACACGGAGGCCTGGACGCCCATAGTGGCAGGCATGTGGGTCGCAGCGCCCATGTCAGCGGTGACAAGTGGCGCGGTAGAGGACAGGGCAGGGGGGGAGGTAGCTGTTGGGGTGGGGGTGGGTGAAGGGATGAGGGGAGGGTGGCTGAGCTGTTTGGTACTGTCTGTGGTGCAGTGCTCCCCTCCAACCTCCCTGCCATCATTCATTATGACCCCCGCCTTCTTCTTTTTCTGTTTCTTGTGGCGCCCCCTGCAGGAGGGGCCCCTGAACCGCTGGCTCTTCTTCATGTGGGAGCCGATGCGGATGTTTAAAGCTCTCAGTATTCTGGAGTAGGTGAACAGCATGACTGCCACGGTGGTGAAGAAGATGGGTACCTGCAGGATGAGGTGGTAATATGTACCCACCCCTGAGTGGTAGCCCTGCCCGCCAACACACAGCAGTGTCCGGTTACGCCAAGCTGGCACCACCGTGGCGCTGATGCTATTTGAGGACAACGCTAAGGGTGTCACCTGTCCCCTCTCCTCCGGTACTTCTCCACTGGACCACTGCTCCTCCAAGAACGGGATAAAAAACACAGCCACCGATGTGACCCAAACAGCTGCCAGGAGCAGTGACGCTCTGCGTGTCGTCAGCAGCCTGTTGGCTGGACGCACTGAGATGTCATATCGGTCCAAGCTGATCACCAAGATGTTGATAGCGGTGGCTATGCTGGCAAAGGTGACGGCGGCCTCATGGAAGCAGCAGAGCAGTGCCAGGTTTGGTCCAGGAGGCAGCAGCACCACCACCAGAGTGAGGGGCAGACACAGCACGCACACCGCCACGTCCAGCACGTGCAGATTGACGGTAACCATATTGCTCACTGAGTCCACTAAATTGGATTGAGAGCAGTAGAGCACTAGCACCGTCAGGTTGCTGCTGAAACCCAACACTAGCTCCAGCATGAGGAAGGCGGTGAGCGACACCTGGAAGCCCAGCGAGTATGGCATGTACCAGGACGCGGGGCCGCCAGACGAGCCTCCACCTCCTCCTCCCTGCTCCTGAAGGAGTCCCATTCCTTCCAGGCCGGCCACCGTGGTGGCTGGGCCCGAGGTGTAGCTGTCAGTCTCCATGACGACCTCTCAGCCCTCATATATTGTATCTGTCACATCATTGATGAGCTCCCATGATGCACCAGGCTGAGCCTCCATGATGCAGGGATGAATAACAGCTTGGTGACAGTCCTGGGGAGACAGGAACACAATTCAGACAGATGAGAAATGAAGTGAGGAGGAGATAATCAAAACACATTTTTTCTCTCATAGCATGTCAGACATCTCAACATAAGTTAGGACAGAAAACTCATAACACAGTGATCATCTATCTATCTATCTATCTATCTATCTATCTATCTATCTATCTATCTATCTATCTATCTATCTATCTATCTATCTATCTATCCATCTATCCATCTATCTATCTATCTACTCTAATGTCTGCATGCTGAACAGGTGCTGCATTATGCATCCATCCAGCCTTCAATCTGTCTCCTTTCAGTGTCTCTGATTATGGTTTTGGCTCAGCCACAGCCTGAGACCTGCACACAAGCTGTCAGAACACCAGGCCACCACAATAGGCCATCACTAATGTGTACTGGAGCTCAGGGGAATGGGCAAATTGAATGAAGCTAAGTAATCAGACCCGCAGGCAATCAACTGCCCTCTCATTGGATCAGTAAAAACAACACATTCAGCAACTTACACAAAATTGGTTGGGATCTCTGCTCTGCCAGCTGTAACAGACCACATAATTTATTTAAAATACCTCCACTGCCAAAGGAGTCTATGTGGCGGAAGGTTACAACTAAACAGATGACTACTTAGGTGAATTCAATTTAGAATTACGAGTAATATCGTAAGTGTGACTTCACTAAAATACACTGTGGAAAGACTTTGAGGGATAACTGCAGACTTAACCCAAGGTAAAAATCAATCAGGGTACAGGTTTCAGGGAGATTGGTGTGATTAAATGCAGATACAGCTAACAGACAATTTTAACTACTGTTGAACCTAAAACAAATTAGTTCTACTGAAGCACAATTCACGCATTACTTGGCATTTTGGGGAATGTGCTTACAGCTGGAGTCAGAAGGTGTTTAGCTTAGCGTAGCACAAGGACTGGAAGCAGGGGGAAGTCGAGAGTTCAAATATCTACCTGCACTTCTAGTATTTCTTGATAAACAACAGAATGTCTGTCTCCCTGGTACATAGTAGATGAATGCACCATCTAGGTATATGGAGAAGGGAAAAAGGGCTAAAGAGGTCAAAACTCCACCAACACTTGTAGAACATAGAACAACTTTATTGTAGCTTTACTTTAGACCAACACATCTCAGCTTGTGGCCTTTATCAGGGTCATTATGAAACACACCACAGACATGTGTTTAGGCTAGGTATAAAGCAAAAAACAGGTATAAGAAGTATGTAATTTATGTAAGAATGCCTCGTCCATTGCATGACTGATTGTTTTCTTTTCTTCTCTTCTTTTCTCTAACAATATATTAAAAGTGTTTCTGGAGTTTTGACCTGTTCTTCCCAACAAATATGTGTAGCTTCTCCACTGGTTGGCAAGCAACTTCATGGCAGTAACACTGTTGTTGGTCAAGAAATAGTTAAACCAACACCTTTTGTTTTTATATATCTTTTTGTGTGCCGATAACACAAAGAACACACATTGTGTTTATTTGTGATATTTATTTTTTATTTGTATTTTTGAATTTTAAAAAAAGCCAGGCTGACTAGCTATTGCTAAGCTAGTCACGTTCTGGCTCTAGCTTTATATGAAATGAAGAAACATGAACTCAGCAAGAAAACAAATAAGCCCATTTGCAAACATTTCAAACTATCTCTTCAAAAGAACTTGTTGCACGTATAGTCTTGTCAGGATTTATCATTGTTTTTATCAGTACGGCTCACACAATGACAAAACATCTTTTGGTGGCACTGGCCACAATAACTCTGTTGAAGTATCAATAATATGTCTTGGGTGAGGTACTACCTTTTGCAGACATACAATAAAAATGTGATATTCCATGTTTTCAAGTTTTTGTCCAGTGTTAATCTGTGTTGTAAAAGACACATTTGGAACTTACAGAGGACGATAATGATGATCCAATCCATTGTTTTGAATGTGTGCTGGTGCCTTTAGATCTAAATGACATGGAGGACAAAAGACACTTTGTCCATTTTACAAGTACTGACTACACTCCAATATCTGGATCCAAATGGCCAGTGAAGACTGGTGGTAACTAGCTGCTGTTATTCAGTACTGCAGTTAGCAGGTCATTAATGACTTTAGTTATAGTTTTGTGTTGTAGCTGTGAGATGCAGATTGTGTGCACTGGTATAGACACACAAGACGGTATCTCACTGCTCTATTGACAACCACAAGAATAAAGGCAGTGTGTAATACACAGCCACTTCTCATTGATTAGAAGGAGACTACTGATTGCACCTGCGGGAAATCAATTGAACGATTAAAATCACAGCTTCCTTTCCCCTCAATTCATCAGGAGGTGAAAATCTCAGCATTAGCATCGCGTTGACGTTAAAACATCTGATGACGGGCCCGTACGAGTTCAAAAACGCAGGAAACAAACAACGCAACAAATCAACTCTCAACTATCAACCTCTGCACAACTCCACGCCAGCTACAAGACATTCAGTTGAGTGATGGACTCATTTTCTCTCGGCTTCTGTTGCCACGGCAACCACACTACAAGGGACTAGATTAATGAGGATACAGGTGGCATACTATTGAAGTGTGTGTCACCGAGCTCTATGGTGCTTGTGACAGTGAGAAGGTAGAGTAGTGGAGTTAAAACATCTTTCAACTACAGAGCAGAGAGCTTGAAACATTCCCACAGAAAAAGATGAGGGAGACGGGAAAAACATCACATACTGCTGCCCTGTCATTGGGCTGTTGAGATGTGAGTCAAAATGTCAACAGGAAAAATGATGTGTGATCTGTTACTGATACTGTATAGGGCTGCTGAAAAAATCATATTGAAATTATTTTGACATATATTGCGATTTTGATATTATTTCCAATGAATTAAGGTGGCCAGATTTCTGAAATGAAAACTGGGGACATTTCCAGTCCGGTGGTCAATAGAAAAAAAAAGGACAGTTCAAGTTGCATGTATTTTGACCATGGTATCTGTTGCACTGTAATAAACTGCTGTGTGGGGCCAGGCCAACTGATAAAACTGGGCACTAACTAAGTAACTTTGTAAAGTGTGTTTTTAAATCATAGTTTGTATTATCATGGTGATTCAAGCTATGATAAACTATGGAACACTAAATAAGGAAAATGATGCAACAATAATAGTTCAATGCAGACAATACGACAAGTTTCTTTCCCAGGTTAGATTTTTGGATGACCACTAGGATCTCAGTTGCTATTTCCTGCAAATTCTCCTTTCAATCTAACAAAATCAAGCAGTTTTATTTCCACAGATGTGCTGCCATCATGTATCTTACATTATTGGACCACTATTGGCACCGGCTTCATAGGTCCATGACAGGCCGCATCAATGGACATGGGCACAAACTCAGCCTAATCTTGGTCCTATCTTAACATAGTCGCATTATTCTGCTCACTGTAATGTCACATGAAGAGAAAGAACAGGTAAGACCCGCTGCTGTGTGACTTAATTCCATTATGAGAACACAAAGGCACTGTAGCAGCAGCGACTAACCTTAGCTTTTGGAGGGAGCATCTTCAGAAGACAGTCTTACAATAAACAGCGACTTTACTTGACTTGTCAATTATCTTTTAAATCGACAAACATCGTATGTGTAATTCACAGCTCAATTCAGACACAACTGAAAAATTGTCTCCTGCCAGTGACCACAGTTCTTTTTTTCTCTCCCAAATTTAAGTCTCATTGTTGTCCAACGGAGGAGGCATAACATCACCTCTCTATAGCAGCCAGCTGACTGGTTGACTCTATCAACCAGATAGGCTCTGCTGTCCAGTCGTTCGTACCATGTAAAATATTATTTCGCTTTGCAGTCTGTTCTTAATGTACAGTAAATAACAGGGACATTTCATTAAAGGACATTTTTTAAACAAAAACAGGGGCATCTAGTCACTTTATAATTAGTAGGAATTATAATTTTTTGCATCACAATTTTCATTTTCATTGAAAAAAAGTATAAAAGTGATGATGATGTGACATTTTGGGGGGCCTGTACCAAACAAACAAACATGTTTTCTTGGAGAACAGAAATTGTAGGCAAGGTTATCTCTGCAGCTCTACAGTACTTCATCATGAAGCTGTTGTGAAACACATTACTCCTTTTTGAAAAAGTGCAGCTTCTATGATTTGGATATTTCATTTGGCTATATTACGATTTTGATTATATTTCGACGCACTGTGCAGCCCCATACTGATTTACTGAATATTGCCTCTAATAATCGCTTTTACAATCTCTGCTCGTCTGTTGACTTTCATGTGTTGCTGCTCTCCCTGGGCATTGTAAACAACAGGATGTGGGAGGACGTAGGTCCCCAAAGATCTACAGCACTGTTCTTTAAACTATTTCCAGTAACATAAGCAAATTATACACTTTATGGAAACAAGAGGCAAGTTTCTACAGCCCTGTCTAAGTTAGTGAGGAAGCAGTTGGCAGATGCAGAATAATATGATTTAGTTTAAAACTGTAAGAGATACAGAATCTCATGGGAATGTGAGAAGACACTGAGGACAGTAAAAGGAAAAAACAGATAGGGAGCCAGAAAAACAGCAAGACTTGAAGGTGTGCATGAGCACAGCCCTGCAGCCACTTTGCCTGACTCATGTTTCCAGCTGCTCTGATCGTGAGCGGACTGTCTGATTGGCACCAGAGGCTGGAGTTGGGAGAGAGTGAAGATAAGGGGGCACATGGGGGGAGAAATGGAAATGTAGAGAAGTAGAGCATTCATGTTTTAAAAGGCACATGCATCACCTGGAAGTAGGACATGTGAAACGCCTGCTGGAGAGCTGCGGCAGATTAGAGAAAATGTGAGCGAATGAAGTAGAAAAGAAGGGCGAGCAGCCAGCAGCACTGGTAAACAAGATGTCCCAGGGTGCAGAGGTGGCAGGGTTTTTTTTTTCACACCAGCCTTACATCAGCTTCCCCCCTAACTGCTGCTGGTATCCTGGTTTCCTCCAGTCCCCAAAAGACCGCTTAAGTCCCAAAAGACTCAGCTCGTGATTGCCTGAGCAAAAAGCTACATGATGACGGCACAGGTGCTTAGCTGGTGGACAGATTTTGCCTGATCTTAAAATTACAGTGGAGAAGGAATCCGGTCGTATAATGGCACAGCAGCTGATGCAAAATGGGGCTCTATATGATTGGTTATATGGCTATATGTTTTTTCTGTACTATATGGAACTGATGGTTTGGCTGTACTGAGTTTGTGTTCTCTTTTAAAGACTGATTCATGCTAAACATTAGATACGGATACAGACGGAGCCTTCACTCTGTACTCTGTGTTCACTGAGTCCCTGTTTGTGCAGGTTTTCTGAGAGTTTATGGATATGGACCAAGCAGATGAATTGGAGCAGTACCATTGGTAGTAGTGAGAGCAGTGGAGCCATGTATGAAGTACTGAACAGGTCTACTGGAGCCCAAAGGATCAGGGGCCCCTTTGAGCCTCACCTCTTGCAAGGAGATGCAAGATGACTACAGAGGGACAAAAATATCTACAAAGAGGAACAACTAGAAAACAACAAACAACAAAATGACAGAAAGATGCATAACAACTGCAGTGAGAAAAATGAACACAAAACGAATGCAAGGAGATGTGAAGCAACTCTTAAAAAAAGGCAAAACAACTGTGTGTCTCACTCCTATGGGAGTTTTAAGCTGTAATTCATCCATGAGTGCAACAGTGTAGCCAATAGTTCATGTGAGACATGACAAAGAAGTTTTAAAAATCCCTCCATCCACAGATCTTTATTTTCTGCACAGACCACCACTGTCTATCACACTGCCTCCGCTTTTGCCTCTTTCTCATGAGGTACGTTATTACAGCCTCCTCCAGTGTCACCGTGGGTGCTTTTCACTTCAAATTCGTCCCCTCATCTCCTCCACTCGCTTCCTCTCCTCACTTCTTTGCTCCACCCAGCGAGGACAATGAGAGGGAGATATGAGGAAGAGATGCGAGGATGGAGGAGACGAAGAATCCTCTGCTCCTTTTAGGCTCAGCCTGAAGGGACGACAGTTACTGATGATGATCTGATAACAGCTGTATCAGCTGTATCAGCTGTCAAACTGACGAGTACGAATATCCACAGAAAGACTTACTTAAGAACAATTTCAGCAGTTTTCATTTAGATCTGTAAACTGTTTAAAATAGCTGATTATTAATAGTATTCTTACTGATGTTGATTTTAATCGTGATTTAATATACCTTTTAAATCTTCATATTTATATCGGCTACAGATCAATGCTCTTTGTTTATTTAGGCTATTTATTTACTTGCATAATTGTTATCTGTTGAATGATACATCAGACAGCTCAGTAAGCGAAGTAAGTGAAACAAAAAAAGACAAACTGCTGCTTTGTGTGAAATTAACTTATTTTAAAGAGTTAGACGACAACACATGACAGCGTATTATAAAGCATCTCATCACGTAACCGTGTTTTATTTTATTATCTGTACAACATGTACATGATACTATAAAGTAAGCCACTGCAGGTATTTTCCCTGATCAGTCCATTAAAAAAGTGTGTGACATAAATATTCAATCAGAATCATTAAAGTGCTGCAGAAGCCTCAGTCAGTCAGAATTTTATTTATATTTATCCCTCTAGGGGATGTATTGATTAACATTTGTGCTATTGTAAAGGATGCATGGAAGTATGTGGGCAGTGACAGTTACACTGGCCTGCACCTATTTTCATATGTAAAGGGGGTATGAATAAGCCTTAAGGCGTTATGTTTTTTTGTGTGTGATTGTGATAAAGATAAGTTTTCTACTCTAAAAAATTCAGTTACATTAGTTTTCTGTATGTAGCGCTGTTTAATCTCTCTGTAAATTAAAAAGGCCGTGTCTCAAAGGGCATTCATGTGCAGCAGAAGTGTGAAGAATCAATCAATATGACCCTGCTTTGACCTGGAGTGGCTCCTGTCTGACCCAGCGCTGCTTCGCACTGTTCTTTATCTGCAAGCTGGTTATTAAGACTTTTCTCCCGCTTTGAACAACCTGAATCTGTGTGACCTCTGGGTTGGTGCAGGTTAGACCCTGTAAGACACCACTATTCATTTCTGAATCCAGATAAAACCTTGTCAGAAAGCAGCAGCTCCACTCCTAGTAACTAGCTGTGTGTGAGTCAGAGGCAGGCGAGGGTAAAGCCAGGTACATTTCTTAAGATGGCTTCCTAATTAAGTCGCCTGTGAGTGGAA
>JAJHUR010103364.1:1586-12449 GCA_027495735.1 Lutjanus campechanus
TTTCCGCTAGACCAGCAAAGAGTTGGTGCTTGCCTAGCACCAGTTTTGAGAGCCAGGAGCCGGTGCTTTGGCTGTGGAAAACCAAAGAACTGGTGCTAAGTCTGGCTCTAGCTCCGAACCAGCCCTGGAACCAGCTTGATGGAAAAGGGGTATCATAGACTTCTATACAGTTGGATGTCTTTGTGACCAATGGAGTTGCCCCCTGCTGGCCATTAGAAAGAATGAAGGTTTAAGTCTCTTCCACATTGGTTTCACGCTTTTCCAACTCAGAGGCTTTGCAGCCTTGGCAGAGGCATGAGGAGTGATTTCTTTGAATGAAATGTTTTTCTCGGAAAGGCAGGTTTTAGCTCTGAGAAAGATATTTGCTCTCATTTGCTCTGTACAGAGTTGGAGAACTGCCTGAAATCTTGTATCACTTTACAGAAGCCTTATTCTTCTGCGACACACCTTGTGTTGTTGTCAGATCAACATAAGTCAGCTGATAGAAGAATCCTGTCCTGCAGCATTCCTCCCTGACATGCTGATCTGATTACCTGGATTAGCCTCATTCCAGGCTCATTACTCTGACTGCAATGAATTCCTTCATTCTCTGAGTTCATGCTAACATCTGATTTTCATTATTCTCAGGGCTCATCAGCACATACTAAACACATTGAATCATGTGAGGAACTATTTGTATAGACAAATGTTTTAATTATTAATACTTGTGGTTTAAATCATCAGTGCCTATATAACAGAATATTCTTTAATTAATCATCCCAGGAAAATTTATAAGTCCAGTGGTGACATGTTCCTCTTCTTGAGTCTGAATAGATGTAATTGATGAAAGACGATTGTATTCCAGATGTCAGCATTAAAGGCCCACCCTCTTTGGATTTGCAGCAAAATCTCCCATTAGAAAATCAAGCAACAGAGTTGATACAGTTCATCATGTAATTTTTTCATTTGCGATATAACATTTTTTGAGGTCTTTATCAAACAAACATGTTTTCTTTCATCAAGAGAAAAAGATTTGTAGGTTAGGACATCTCTGGAGCACTAAAGTATTTCATTATAATGCAATTTTTTTTCACAGCTTTTTCAAAAAATGCAATTTGGATAATTTTACTATTAATCGTGCAGCCCTATGTGGAGCCATACCATATGGAACCACTGATGCTGAATGAAAACCCTAATTGCTCCTAAAAGTTAAACTGTTTGTATTTTTGCTGTACTGTGAAGTCGCTGTGCCTTTCACACTACACAACTTTCTGTCTTGTGATTGTGAATCTTGAGGTTGTGTGGTTTTCACACTATATGACTGATCCATGATGGGGGTCACACTTTACAAGACCTTTCACCCTGACGAGTCTGTCTGCTCTTTTAACTGCATTTTATCACGAAAACACGTCAGAAGTGACATTCGATGGGCAATGATGCGCCATCAGTGTGCAGTTGTTGTTGTCTCGCATTGCCAGACCCATTTCCACAGAGCACTAGCTTGAACTACCTGGCTATCTGTCTGTGCCTATAGACATGTGAATTGAATGCATGCATGTTTTCCTGTCTTCTAATGCATTTGTCTTATTGAATTGGAGTCTAGCATTATTCTCAGTTAACCTAGTCAGTTAAGTTGCTTGACTAGCAGGTGAAAAGCACGAACTGTGTGAGCTTTGTAACCATCACTTCAATTTAGCAAATGCTATTCTACAAAATGCTTTACAAGAACAGGATACTCCTATTGTTAGCTTAGCTCTGTGTTGTATACCACAATTTCAATAATTAATCAAAAAGCAATTGAAATGAGCTAAATCAATGGAACAATCTCAATTCTCCCAGTAATTTTGTTTTTCTCTCCACCCCCACTTACTTGCGTCCAGGGTGTGTCCAAAGAAAAAAATATTTTCATGGAGATGTGTAGCTTACCGGCCGTTATATCACACTTGATACCATATAGACTGCCTTTTTAAAGCAGAATTTGAAAATGCAAATAACAGTTGTCATGTTGGCATAAAACCAATGATCTGTTGTGCTTTACAAATCCAGACTCCATTGTCTAACAATGGCAGCGCCGTCAGTTAGGGCTGGGCGATATGTCAAAAAATGTTATCACGATAATTTTCCCTGTATTGACCGATATCGATATTCATCACGATATATAATTTGATAATGCTGTGAGTTTGAAAAGTATCCTGATAAAGTCTGACACCTGAAGAAACCAAATGATTCATTAGATGAACTTAGAATCTAGTTTATTAACATAAAACTTTTTACAAAAAAAAAAACATTTTGACAATATTTATTGTCACTTAACATTGATCTATACAGATATGCATTAAAAAATAAAATAGAGAAAATAAATGAAATAGTTTTTGAAAAACTGTGCACCTTAAAATAAAGTGCTTACAGCTCGAATTTTCCTTTTTCTTTGTTAACTGTTTCACATCTTGACTTAACAGTCTCAACTAGGGCTGCAGCTATCAATTCTTTTAGTAATCGAGTAATCTATCGATTATTCTGGCGATTAATCGAGTAATCGGATTGTATTTTGACTGGCATTTCTAATTAAAGGTATAGTTAGCGATATAATCCGATGCACTTCTTATCAAAATCACTCAAATCACTCAATTCTCCTCACTATCCGCAAGCTGTTACTTCTGAGAGCATGCTGAAAAAAAAATCCGGTTTCAATACACAGCCAGGGCTCTGAATTTCAGCAGGTAAATCTGTGGACCGAGCCACCAGAACATGGGTCCACCCCCTCACGCCCAGGTGGCCGGTTCATACTCGTGCACAGGTCAGACATAGGGGGGATGGGGGTGGTGGGGTTAGTAGGTTGCGTAGCGTGCGCAGTTAGAGTAAGAGAGAGACACGGTATATCGGTTGCAGATAACAGCCCAAGAGAAAACAGTCGGAGGAGCATAAATTAAAAAACTGAATAAAACGGATTAAAAACGGACACAGAGGTCGCCGTCTTTCTGCTGGACAGGTAAGCAACATTAGCTTTGTGGTGCTTCGCATAACAGTAACATCCGTTGGGCATTCATCATATTGTCTAATCTGCCAAAATCTACTGTTGTTCTGATGTTATCTATTTATAATAGCAGTCGAGTTGTGGGTACAGTTGTCTGACGGGTCAGCTAACCTTAGCTTTGCAGCTTAGCAGTGTGCTAACTCACAACTTGGCTATTTCAGCTGCTTTACTGCTGCTTTAGTTTCTACGGCCGTTTCCATGACAATGCGTTCTAACTTTGGGGGTAGAGCCCGGGGTGGAGTATGAAGGGAGGGGTGGGTCTACAGTGCCTGTAAAAAGTATTCACCCCCTTAGATGTTCTTGCTTTTTATTGTTTTTATAAATAGAATCATGGCCAATATAATTTGGTTCTGACACAAATTTACAAAAAAAAAAAAAACCCTCGTGGAAACAGATTTCTATAAAGTAATGTCAATTAAATGTATAATATAAAATACATAGTAATTCAACAGAGGTCCAGCCAGTTGGTGCTTGTAGTCTCACAATTAGTGAAATAGAGATCAGCTCAGTGCAGTGAATGTGTCTCAAGTGATTGTAGTAAAGACACCAGTGTTTGGAAGCTCCAGTCACCGGTTAATAAGTATTCCTTACTACAATTACACCATAAAGCCAAAAGAACACTCCAAGCAGCTCCTACCAAGCAATTTTTTTGAAAAGTTTAAGTCAGGGGGTGGAAATAAAAAAATTAAGTCACTGAACATCCTCTGGAATTCTGTTAAATCCATTATTAAGAAATGGAAGGAATATGATGTGTAAATGTGCCTAGAGCAGGCAATCCTCACAAGCTCAGTGAACGTGCAAGAAGGACACCAGTGAGGGAGGCCACCAAGACACCGGTGATTACTCTGAAAGAGTTAAAAGCTTCAGCAGCTGAGTTGGAAGGAACTCTGCATTCAACAATTGTTGCCTGGTTTCTTGACTAGTCAAAGATTTATAGGAGAGTGGCAAAGACAAAGCTACTGTTGAACACAGCTCACTTAATCACAACTAAAGTTCTCCCAAAGGCATGTTGGAGACCTCGTGGTAAAGTGGAAGAAGGTTCTTTGGTCTGATGAGACCAAAATGGAGTTTTTTGGCCATCAGACTAGATGCTATGTTTGGCAGACACCAAACACTGCACATCACCACAGACACGCCATCCACACTGTGAATCCTGGTGGTGGCAGCATCATGCAGTGGGGATTAGGCTTGTGCCGATTGGCGATCCGATCGTATATTGGTAATTGAAGGGATGAACAATGATCGTTTTTTTCCCTTGGCGATATTACCAGAGGTTGTGGAGAATGTGCAGTTAAGAGAGAGAGAGAGAGAGAGAGAGAGAGACTGACAGACAGAGGGAGAGAGAGAGAGAGAGAGAGAGAGAGTGTGTGTGTGTGTGTGTGTGCGCGCGCGTGCATGCGTGCATATGACGGTGGAGCTTACTGCGGCTATAATTAATTGATTAACAAGAACAAAGCACCATGAATTCAAACACTTCTGACCCTTAATGCACTAGATTCATACTTTTCCAAATGAGTTCTGGGTTAAATACTGTCAGATGGCAGCATACTACAGTGGCCGACAAGTACAAACGCCCTGCATAAACGGAAACATGCTGCAAATACAGAAACGTACTTCAAATAAGAAAACAAATGCAAAAAGAAAACGCTGCAAATAGAGAAACGCACTGTAAATACAGAAACGTGCTGCAAATAAGAAAACACATGCAAAAAGAAAAAGCTGCAAATACAGAAACGCACTGCAAATACAGAAACGCGCTGCAAATAAGAAAACAAATGCAAAAAGAAAACGCTGCATATCCAGTCACACAACGGAAGTGCTCCAGGCCTCTAGGGGCAGTGCTGAGCTTCCACCCAAGAGACAGACAACAGACGTATCAACGTGTGGAGCAGATGAATGAATGAGAAGAAGAAAGTGATTGTTAAAACCATTAAGACTTTTGATTTATCTGCTCTCTTTAATGTTGTCTAATAGGATATTCTTAAATACTGCCTCTTAATGTTTGTAACCCACTGGCGGTTGTTATTTTACTGTATTGTATTGCATCGTATCTCTTAATAAAGATTTATTATAAAAAATATATATAAATAAATAATAAAATAAAAAGAAGAAAATCATTCCTCCCACCAATAACTTTCTTCTTTTTATTTTTTTATTTATTTATAAAATTGGAAAATTGGATTCGGGAGAGGCTATATGAAAAGTACGTATTCTTTTTTCTTTTTCTTTTTTTTTTCTTTTTTTCCCACATGTGGCCCTCATCTAACGTCATGTAAATCAGCTGTACTTTCATAATACAGGCCACATGTGGAAAAAAGAATACGTTTTCACGTAGCCTCTTCCGAATCCAATTTTCCTCCCACCAATAACTTTCTTCTTTTTATTTTTTTAAATTTATTATTTTTTTTTTTTATAATAAATCTTTATTAAGAGATATGATGCAATACAATACAGTAAAATAACCCCCCCCCCACACACACACGCACGATGGAATCGTGTATTGGCGATCCCACAGAGTGACGATAGGACGATCTGACTGTGGGCAAGATCGCCCAACTCTAGTGGGGATGCTTCTCATCAGCAGGGCCTGGAAGGCTTGTAAAGGTAGAGGGTCAAATGAATGCTGCAAAATATAGGAACATCCTGGAGGACAATCTGAGTCAGTCTGCAAGTGAACTACAACTTGGGAGAAGATTTATTTCCCAGCAAGACAGTGACCCAAAGTACACAGCGAAAACTACACAGAAATGGTTTTAACACAACAAGGTGAACGTTCTGGAATGGCAAAGTCAAAACCCAGACCTCAGTTCAATAGAGAATTTGTAGCGGGACGTGAAAAAGGCTGCTCATGCCCGATCCCCATGCAGGCTGACAAAGCTTGAGCAGTTTTGCAAAGAAGAATGGAGTAAAATTGCAGTGTCCAGAATGTGCAAGCCTGATTGAGACCTGTCCACACACGTGCATCTACTAAATACTGACTTGAAGGGGGTGAATATTTATGCAGTCACTCATTTTACATTATTTATTAAGTAATTGACAGAGTTTTTTGGGGGCCAAGCCCGCGGGGCCTGGAGGACGCGTATGCACAAGCATACGCGGAGGGTTGGTCCAGACATGGACCTCAGTTGCAAAAAATGACATACTTCTGCCAGAAGGGGGCGCTATAACCAAGGGCAATGCGTTTTGGGCTATAACTCCCACACCATATGTCGCACATTCAAAAACCTCATATCCACAGATTCCCTCAATAGCCCTGAATCAAGTGGGCTGTGCCACGCCCATTTACGCCTATTATTTTTTTTCACAAAATCGCGAAAACTGGAAAACCTACTTTTTCGAACTCCTCCTTGGGGTTTCTTCCGATCAGAGTGAAATTTGGCATGGAGACTCTTCAGCCGGACCTAATATAAAGTTATCAAAAGAATTTTGTCCCGTCTAAGAATCCGCAAATTATTAACGAAAAAAATTTTCTAGCAAGCTATAAAAACGCGAACAGTTGTATATCTCGGTCAAAATAAATGCTAACGACACCAAATCTGAGATCCTTGGTTGGCATGTGACTGTGGGGGTAGGAGCCCAATTTGGCTAATGTTGGCCACTAGGGGGCGCTGCAAATATTGGAAATTTATATCTCTTAAATGGCAACACCGATTTTTACGAAATTTGGTGGGTATCATGCTGGGTCAATCCTGAGGCCAAAACTTGAAGTTAATCACGACTACTCAATAGGGGGCGCTATAAACAGAGAAAAATAAAGTGACATGAAAGTTCATCGGATTCGCACGAAATTTGGTGAGCACGATGTGGAGTCACTCCCAAGGCCAGCCGTAAAGTTTAGTAATGTTTGGTCCAAGTGGGCGTGGCTTGTTACAAGAAACATATTCAGCCTTTCACACTTCCAGTGCTCTTCCCATTACAATAAAACAGCGATGAACGGGCCCTCATGGCCTGCGCGTGTCGGCATGCAGGCGATCCTGATTTACGATCGGCTTTATTTGCGTTCCGTGGGCTCGGCGAGAGCCGGGGGCCGAGTCACGCAGGGAGGCTTGGCCCCCGTTCATAACTGCTTGCAATTCTAGTTGTAATTGTTTTGTAATTTTGTCAAAAAAGCCAAATTATATAGACCATGGTTCCATTTATAAAAGCAATAAAAGGGGAAAACATCCATGGGGTGAATACTTTTTATAGGCACTGTATTTGTAAGCTGGAAATGTTGAATGTTGTTGGTGAAATTTAAGGAGGACTTATCCTTTAATATCAGATGAACATGAATGGTTATGCTGTGGACCCACACACAGTCTTAACTGTCATTTGAATATCGTTGTGCTAACTAGTTGCTCCTCAGTGGACATGCATTTTCTTTAAGTTTGAGCTGTAAATCTCTCCTCCCACTAGAAAATCCAAACAATCCCTTTGTAATTGGAAGAGGATGGGCCATCCTGTGGTGCTTTTGTTTCTTGCGAGAGGAAAACTTCAATCACTTCAACACTCAGTCCTCATTGGTCCTTGCATGAAGTGTTGCATGAAACCTCTCTGGGTCTTGTCTGATTGGTCCTGTACTCTGCGGTGAGGACCTGCCAGCCAATCAGCGGGGGGCCTGGGTGAGTGCTGCTTCCTCTTCCCACCAGCTGCTGCAGTCAGTCAGCTTATTCAGCAGCACAAGTGTGTGTGTGTGTGTGTGTGGCCAACCCCCCACCCCCTTTTCCTCTACAAAACAGCCAGCCCACCCTCCTTTTCCACTCCCATCCCCCCTTTTCCCCACACACTTGAACACTGGGATTCTCCCTCACACACACACTAGTGACTAAGCATTCACACACTCCTGATACATGTGGCCCAGCAGCGGCCTTATGTGTGTGAGTCACTGGAGAAAGTTACACCAGTGTGTGTCTGTGTGTGTTAAATGCAGCAGCGTCTCTGCAGCAGATTTCTGTCTCACTTGGGACAGGACAGAACGACAGGACAGAGGGGACATTGATGGTCACCACAGTTAAATCAGGGACTCTGCACAAGGTAATAACATCCTGATCTCATGTGAATGTTGTTAAATGATACTCTGTCACTCTAATACACACTGTTGGAGTCAGGATGGTGACGTTTGATGTGGGTTTGGTATGGCTTTTGGGCTGCAGAGATCTCTGTGTGGACCTCTGACAGACTTGTTTGGGATGTAAAGAGTTTTTGTGTCAGGTTGTGACTTATAGTTATCTGTTTGCTATTTGTATGTTTGTGAGCCATGATTGTTGTAATGCTTTATATAGAGCTAATAACAGGTAGTGGCAATGTTTCTCTAGATACTCTGAATACCTTACTTTTACTTTTTCACAACGTTCTGAAATGTAAAATTCTGTCTGAACACAAGCAGTCTGTCAAGAATGTTTCCTAATCAAAATGGTGTAAATCAGGGGAAATGCTGATTTATATGTGGAACCATGGTTGCCTAGTTATTGTTAAAAGTATGGGTGCAATATTAGTATGGCCAGAAAATGTATATTTAAGTAACACCAGAAAGTACAATTTCTTGCCATATGGAGTGTTCAATCATGACCAGTAGAGCTGCTCTTTCACTATAAAGCTCAATGTATATTGCACTGTTATATACACTGCCTGGCCCAAAAAAAAGTCACCACCTGGCAACAAGTTACTTAACCCTAACTGATGCAGTGAAAAGCTTCTAATTTCTTAAACAATCATGTTGGAATCATATCCTGTGGTCATGGAAAAGATGTTACTCTGTTTCAGAAGGGTCAAATTATTCGCCTGCATCAAGCAGGTGGTTATGAATGTTTGCTGCATCTAGAGTTGACTTCTCTTATTTTTGCTCTTAAGGAACAATTAAGAGAAAATATAGTGACAATTTAAGAGAATGTTGCTGCATGAGCTCCAATGTTACATAAATAACCTTTTCAATTTAATGGCCTATTTGCCTGCAATCAATGCAGCCTACTAACGGTTTACAAGTACAAAACTAACATGTATGTGCAGCACTGCAAAGTGAGTTAGTGAGGAAAGGTTTCTTCTAAAGGTTTTTTTCTAAACATCTGATGCCAGCCAAATCTTGCACAGGAAAATTCCCAGAATTTCAAGGTAGATAACATTCCTGCTTTTGATTCATGGTTTATCTCTTGGAACTGATGTGCACTCATATTAAGAAAATAACTTATCCATGAGGATAATCGGAAAAAAGGCTTCAGTTTGCTAGGGAGCATAAAGATTGGACTGTGGAGCAATGGAAAAAGGTGTGGTCTGATGAGTCCAGATTCGCATCAGGGTAAGAAGAGAGGTGGATGAAGTCAAGCACCCATTATGCCTACTGCCTACCGTACAAGCCTGTGGGTGGAGTGTTATGATCTGGGGTTGCTCCAGTTGCTCAGGTTGAGGTTCAGCAACA
The DNA here is from genome assembly GCA_027495735.1 of Lutjanus campechanus. Lineage (NCBI taxonomy): Eukaryota > Metazoa > Chordata > Actinopteri > Lutjaniformes > Lutjanidae > Lutjanus > Lutjanus campechanus. Next base: position 10,991 of record JAJHUR010103364.1, read on the forward strand.
TTATGTGCTTAAAAAGTGAAGTCAGCTTTCTACCTCAATATACTGAATGAGTAGGTTTTTCCATCACTGGATTTTTTTTTCTCCCTGATGGCACGGACATATTCCAAGATGACAACGCCAGGATTCATCAAGCTCAAATAGTGAAAGAGCAACTCAGGGAGCATGAGACAGCAGTCCCATCACTATAAGATCAGATAAAAAACACACAAACTGCTGTTAGAAACTGTGCACAATTATCTGATAATTAGCCTGTGCCGCGTTTCCCAGTTTCGATGTACCTTAGCGCTCTATGAAGGTCTCTTAAGATATAACTTAGCAAATGAACTTCTTTTCCTACGAGTGTTTCCCAAACTGTCGCTTAGCTGGTGCTCTTAAGGAAAAGGTACAAGGTACATTCTAAGTTGGAGCTGTCCTGCGCTGCACACATCGATTGATCACTTATAAAGGTAAATAAATGACGTTGTAATATAACAAGTGTTGCCATAATAATTTTACCTCATAAATGCGGCTATGCCTCCTAAAGATCATCTGATAATTTACACTATATTGCCAAAAGTATCAGGACATCTGCCTTTACTTGCATATGAACTTTAATGACATCCCATTCTTAATCCTTAGGGTTTAATATGGAGTTGACCCACCCTTTGCAGCTATGACAGCCTCAACTCTTCTGGAAAGGCTTTCCACAAGGTTTAGGAGTGTGTTTATGGGAATTTTTGACCATTCTTCCAGAAGCACATTTGTGAGGGTCAGGCACTGATGTACAGATGGAGCCACTTAAAATTTCCGTTTGGTCCCTGGTAGAGCCCAGACCAATCCTTGGTAGGTCCCTGTCGTCACCTGGCTGGGCACGTAGCACTAATGAGATCCCCCACGATGATGTAGAGAACACGGGGCCAACCCGTCACGCCCATAAGTTCATTTTGTAGAAACTAGTTGCAATGGTCTGTTTATCCACCAGGAGGAGCAGTGATTGTGGAGCGCCAGTTATTACTGTAATCGTAGGCATATTTGATGAGGGACAGAGCTTCCCACACAGAGCATATTTAATGATTATCAGTCAACTATATCATAGGTCATAAATATCATACTTCTGCTTTTTGTTACTTTAAAGAACTGCATAAGTAATACAGCTGGGGACAGAGCGATTTACAGTGAGAACAAAGCTGCGGTTGCATCACTAGTCTGAGAGGCTGACTTTATCTGCAGTGGTACCGAGATGAATAATGTAGCCTACAATGTATAACATTATTGTGACTATATAAATGTAATTTATGTTGCTCTGAGATAGCTGTTAGACCACCCCGCTACGTGCGCGTCACCATTTCCAGTATGTGTGAAAGCCGAGAGCAAACTCTATTTAACCTCAGTGAAAATTATGTCTTTCACAGACTAAATGCCAACCCGTGCAGACTTAAGCTTAATATATCGTTAAGACAAAAACATCTTCTGAATTTTG
>JAJHUR010103369.1:0-10299 GCA_027495735.1 Lutjanus campechanus
AAAGTTGGGTGTGTAAATGGCAAATAAAAATGGAATGCAATGATTCTTAAATCCTGCACAGTGTGCTTCAAAGACAAGATATTTAATGTTCAAACTGATCAACTTTGTTTTTTGTAAACATGCACTCATTCTAAACAACAAAAGAACATTGAATGACCAGGATCTTTGACCCCTCGGGCAGCACTGCTTTAAAAAACCCTGTGATTGTGTGAAGGATACTACACAGGCTTGGGAACACTTCAGGAAACCGTTGTTGGTCAACACAGTTTGTTGCTGCAACTACCAAATAGTGAAGTCTCAGTCAATTGCAAAGAGACGGCCACTTCTCTGGGCTCGAGCTCATCTGAGATGGACTGATGCAAAGTGGAAAAGCGTGCTTAGGGCCGACGATTTGGTATTTCAGATTGTATTGTGGAAATCATGGACGTTTTGTCCTCCGGGTGAAAGAAGAGACAGACCATCAAGACTGTCATCAGCACAGAATTCAAAAGTTAGCATCTGTGATGGTATGGGGCTGTGTTAGTGGTTAGTGCCCATGGCATCATGGGTAACTGTCACATCTGGGAAGGCTCAATTGATCCTGAATAGTATATACAGATTGTGGAGCAACATATGTTAACATCCAGACATCTATTTCTCGGTTGTTCCTGCTTATTTCAGCAAGACGATGCGCGTATTACAACAGAGTGGCTTTGTAGTATAAGAGTTCAGGTTCAGACTGAGCTGCCTGCCGTCCAGATCTGTCTCCCACTGAGAATGTGTGGCACATTAGACGGCACAAAATACAACAACAGAGAGCCCAGACCGCTGAGTTACTGCAAGCAAGAATGGGAAAAGAATTTCACTTTCAAAGCTTCAAAAGTTAGTGTCCTCAGTTTCCTAACACATACTGAGTGTTGTTAGAAGAAAAACCGATGCGTCACAGTGGTCCCGGCTGCTTTGGCGTCAAATCCGAATGAGTGTGTAAGTACAAAAAAACAGTTTGAACATTAAATATCTTGTCGATTGAATATAGGTTGAAAAATGATTCGCAAATCATTGCATTCTGGTTTATCTGCCTTTTAAACGGCGTCCCAACTGTTTTGGTGTTGCGGTTTGTACGCAGACAGGCCAACACATGCGCATGCACTGTTGTACATACTGATGGGTAACACTTGAGCTTAACACCACCTTCCACGCTGTGTGTGTGTGTGTGTGTGTGTGTGTGATTGCAGACGTCTAAAGATAAAAAAAAAAAGCACAAAAACTCCCAGTGAATAACATTCTTTATGCTACTGCACTATGAATGCTGTCACACTCAGATTGGAGACCTTGACTTTAGTTGAAGTTTCTTGCTTCACAATTGAACGACAAGTCACGCATCACGCTCCGCTTCAACCGTAAAACGGCTGCTCTCTGGCATCTGTTTTGATCGACGAGGGGTCCGGCCAAGTGTTACCCACTCCTGCACCTCCCTTTCTTCTCCACAGCACAGTAGTAACTCGGCTTCACCCATCATGCTCAGCTCAAATAAACCAAAAAAAAAAAAAACCTCAATCAACAAAGCACTTGTGTAGGCTTTTGTTAATTCTTTCCCATTCAATTTCTCCTTCTATTAATCCTGCTTTTTAATCTATTGTGGTATTCAGGATTAAGTTAATTTACAAATCCAGTTTTAGGTGAAACCTGCACCACACCGCTGTTTGCTCTTAATCTGCTTTGCTTTAGACTGGGAGAGATTGCCTTTCTGAAGAGATTAAAGTGCTCTAATTCTGACAAAAATCAAGTGGCTGTGTTTCTAATTCTCACACTCACGGATGTGATGTTTGGCCTTTATTTTTTTGGCTTTTTTTGACCGTGCCCCCAGTGTGATCGGTGAGGTCGTGCTGCCGTAGAGTTCTACCCTAGGCTTCCCATTGGCTCTGTCCATCTTCCTCCCCTCCTTTCAGTAGTTGACCTTAGATGTCCTGCAGCTGCAGCTCACAAAAAGCCTCAGCAACACCCCCTAGTGTTCCATCACCACCTCAACTCACTCAGTCATGACCATCATACAGTAGATGCGAGTAGCTCTGTTGTGTCCATGTTTTGTGTGTGACCACTATTGTGTTAATGACGTCATAGCGGTGGAATATGTCGATTAATCGGCTTTGACTTGGTGAGAGTCAATTAACTGTTATTTCAGTGTGTAAAGTGTTTGGATTGGGGACATTTTGGATGGATAGTTTTCAGTGGGTCAGATGTGACTTCATGTCTTTAAGCTGATACGTAATGATAAAATGAATACAGGACATAAGAAAGAAAATATTTAGTCAATTATATTTTTGTTTGCCCACCTTTCGCGCAACATAAAAATGGAAACTATTGCCTGGAAATACGGCAACCTGATTCTAAAAAAGTTGGGGTGGTGTGTAAAACATTTAAAAACAGAATGCAATGATCTGCAAAATGCTTTTTGACCTATATTCAATTAAATACAGCACAAATACAAGATATTTAATGTTCAAACTGATAAACTTTCTTTTTTTTGTAAGTATGCACTCGTTCTGAATTTGATGTCAATGTAGAAAAATAAAGAAAAACTATTGAATGAGAAGAAGTTTTGACTGGTAAAAATCGCCATGTATTTATGTAAAATCATCATCATATCACAGTCGTAATATCTGTCAAAATAATGCGCAATATGAATCGTTCAGCCCAAGCGTTAAATCAGATATTCTTTTAACAACGCACAGTAAGCGTCGGGGAACCAAGGACACTAATTGTTGAAGTTTGGAAGTTTGGACAAGTCGCGCTGCAGTAAAACATACAGCATAACACAAAGTCACCCTGCTGAAAAAAACAGGGTCTTGACATCATCTTGCTGAAATAAACAGGGATGTCTTTGAAAATGGCGGCATATGCTGCTCTGAATCCTGCGTGTAACTTTCAGCACTAATGTGGCCTTCACAGATGTTGCAGTTGCCCATGATGCAGGGTCCTTTTCTTCTTTAGCTTTTCATCCCTTGCACTTTATCACTTTAACCTTCTTTAAAAAGATTTGCAGATCATTGCATTCCGTTTTTTAATTTATGTTTTACACGGCGTCCCAGCTTTTTTTTGCGATCAGTGCTGTAAAATCGTGAGCTTCTAAATGTTCTGGCGTGTTTCATGAAACTCTTCAGCTGAATAAGAAAGACTTCAGAGGACTGTGACAGTGTAGTTGACAATCATTCAAGGCCTCTTAGAATATTTTTAAAGGCAGCCTCAACAAAAGAAAGCAAGCTGATGTTGGTCTTGTAGGTGAGGTTTTGTTGAAGTAAATTTCGGGGCAGTCACATCTGGCTCGTAGGCTCCCTCAGAGGTAAATGTGTGTAACCTTTTGCTTTAAAGGTTGACTTATGCTCCTGTGCCCTTAAACAAGCCGCTTTCTATTGTCTTGAGAGTGCAGTTAAGAATACACTGAAGTCTTCATGACATGTTGAGTGCTGCAGGGGTTGATGGGAAGCGTTAGTGGTGAATTTCCGCCAGGATAACTGCCCCCTCCCCAGGGCTGTTGTTGCCCTATGAAGCGACACCTTCAGATACACAGGGATGTTTTACTCTACATGTCCTGCTTGTCTGTTGAAACGCCGACGTAGAATCACAGTATTTCTCTCCTTTTCTCTCTTTTCCTTATCCTCCATCCCTTGCTTTGCTTCGCCTCTGACCTCTTCCTCTTGCCGTACTTTGTTTTACCCCCTTTCTGCTACTTCAAATAAACACGCTCCATTTACTTTTTTCACTCTCTCCGTTTGCTGTTTTTGCCTCTTATTTCTTCACATCTGCTTCACTCTTTCGTTGTGTTCCCTCCATTTACGTTTCTTTTCCTCCTTACGTTTCTTTTTGCCTCCCCTTCGCCTGCGCTCCCCGCCACCCCCTACCCCTCCAGGCTTGTAAGCCCAATCACAGTGCAGAGGGCGGGGGCTCGGGTCAGTCTCTGCCCCCTCACGTGGGCTCGCTGGGCCAAGCGGAGGACCAGTCCTGCCCAGCCAAGAGGAGGAGAGCCTCCAGCCCTTCAAAGGTGAAGTCCCATTTCCTCTTCACAGTACAGACGGTTTAAAATCACACATTTTAATTTATATTGTCTTGAATTAGATCTTTAAATATTCTTCGTAATGTGTTTTTCAGGGCGATTCATGGGCCAGTAACTCAGCACAGCAGCCAGTTCCCAACTGGTACCTCTCCCCGCAGAAATTACAGGTGACGGATATCTCTCATCTCGTACTTTACTTTATTTATGACATCTGCTTTTACTGTACGTTAACTCCTCTGATTTTGCTGCCGTCCGTCTCCAGGTGCTGGAACAGTTGCGGAGTAATCGGGCCAGTCTGAAGCCTGCACAGCTTCAGATGTTGGGGCAGCTGGAGGCTCAGTTTGCCATGATGCAGCAGCACCAGCACCAGGTAAAAAAAAAAAAAAAAGTCCTATACCAGGGTCTGAAAAGTATTTTAAAAAAGCAGCTTTATCTTGGTTGAGTGTGATGAGTCAGCATTTATTTGCCCTCACAAACACCCCCTGCTGTCCTCATATGTGATGCACACATATATTCATGGATGCTTGCACAACAAAAATCTGCTTAAATAATTCATATTAAAGAATGTGAATAATTCACAGTCAACTTATGGTCCCACACAGAACATAAATATTTACATTCGCATGTATGTGTGACGCTCCAGTCAGAGATCAGATTCCATAAACACGTGTAGTGGATATTTGTAGACTTAAGTCATGATTTTAGAATAAACAGACTCGGTAATCTAGTCTGTGTAAATACCACAGTAGTGCTCAGAGCTCACGTAAACCAGTCCTTTCATGGTGTGTTGTGGCACGTGTGGGTGTTAAACTGGTGTGGTTTGGCACAGAACACAATACAAGTCACAGCATGGGCACTGAACAATGCGTTTGTTGGTTAAACCTGTGTTTCGTGGAAGACTAGGACCAGTGTGTGATTTATGGGTATTTATTTCCAGAATATGGCAGAAATTGTGCGTCTGTTTATGTTTCTTTAGACAGTATCAAGATCGTGATGCTAATTACCATTAGCGTGTTAATGGTGATTCACATTATGTCTTAGCATCAAGCTAACAGACTAAGCACTAATTAAATTAAATTCCTACACATTGATCCTGTAAACAAACAAAATAAACAACTTGCAGGTGCTATTATTACATTTTAACTGTTGTTTTTTTTTTCTTCTTCTCCCTTTTCCAGATGAGACAGAATGCCTCTGGAGGTCAGGTGCGCCCCTCTCTCCCCAACGGCCCCACCGCCAACTCCCTCCCCTCCCCGAACCCCAGCCTCCACCCCACCCGGCCCCACCTGGGACCCCACCGGCCCCTGTGCCCGCCTCAGCCGCTGGCCAACGGGCCCGTGGGCCCCGGGACACACGGACACTCAGACTCCCTCCCTGTGGGTAGTAACAGTAGTAGTAATAATCAGTCAGGGCCCCCGGCCACAGGACCCAACGGAGACGTGCCTTACCTGCAACCTGCCGGCAGCGGCGGCGACGCAGCACTGCTACCTCACACCTGCACAAGCACGCAAACACAGGACGCCACGCCGCGCCAGGCCCTGCACCTAAACTCCTCTCAGGTTAGACTCCACTCACTGTTTGTCTCTGTCTCGTGCCCGTGACAGACTCGCTCTGTCTTCTCCCTCTGGCTGTTCTCTGCTGCTCAAAGAAGAAATGGATATGGATATAATTCCATTTTTTTATCCTCCTGACCTACTTGGCTCTGCTGTAATAACTGTCAGAAACCATTGAGAAAATCCATCAAGTGGTTTCATAAAACAAGCTGAGAAATCCCTCCCATGAGAAGTGTGTGAATTAAAGTATGCAGGAATTCTCGCCCACATCTGCCACATCTGGTGCTAAACCAAAAGACGGGGGTACCTACGCATTTTGGAAAAGTATGAAATTTTGTTTTAGCAATTCTCCGGTGTGGGTAAGTATGAAAAACAGAGAAGAAAGGGTGCACAAATATTTGTTTCCAGACTATTGCCCCCATTCTGTTTTCTGTGAAGTGATGTAGTGAACAGAAAAGAAACCAAACGTCTCTTCTTCACTGTTTAACAGCTGCTCTCTTCTACGTCTTCTTCTTCAGGGGCTTCAGAAGGGGTCTGTTCCACATGCGACAGGCTCCAGCAGTGAGGGGACCCTCTCTCACCCCCAGACCCCCAACTCCACCGCCCCTGTGCACCCCAACAATCAGGTTGGACATTCCACTAACGCCCCATCGCCACGGCAGCAGGCTCACAACCACCTCCCCTCCCCTCCCTCCCTGCCCCACTCCTCTACCTCAGGTGGAGCAGCACCCGGTGCGTCCGCTACCAAAGATAGCAACACCGCAGCCGCCCTCGCTACGGAAGCCGCGTCCCTCGGCAACGGGGGCTCCGAGGGCAAGACGCCATCGCCGCAGCCGTCAACTGACGGCAAAACGGCGCAGGCAGACGGCCTCGCCAATCACGTACACTCGGGGGATGGTGGCAAGGTGGCAGAAGGCGGCGAGAAGCCGAGCCTTAGCGCAGACAATCCTAGACTATCTGCCCTGCTGGCAGGGGGGAAGGGCCCCAAGGAGGGCGAGGGGCCGTCAGAAGGGACGGCGTCCACAGCATCCGCTACGCCCGAGACCCACAAGAAAGTCAACAACATCCACCCGGCCGTCCTGCCCTCCACCCCCCACGCGCAGGGCAGCTCAGCTGCCTCCTCGCCCATCTCTGCCATGTCCACCGCCACCCCCTCCCCCAAATCCTCAGAACACACCCAAACAGGCGCCCACAGCCCCGCCACCACCACGTCTACTGCACCCGCCGTCAACGGTAACGGCAAAGGAGGAATCTCCGAGGACTCTCAAAGCCCGCTGAAGGCTGAGCCGCCCGCCGTCACCAGTCTCAAAGCTACGCCTCCGCACGGACACAGCTCCTCCTCCTCCTCATCGTCATCTTCAATATCCATCTACCCGAGCTCCACAGACGTGCTGAAGGCCTGCAGGTGAGACTGAACCCCCCAAAATGTCCTGTGATGAACTCAGGTTGATTCCACTGGGTGGGAATGATGGTGTTTCACTATTTTAACAATAGATTAATTGTTTTGAGTCATTTTTTAAGAAAAAAAATGTCCAAATACTCTGGTTTTAGCTTCTAAAATATGGATATATTCTGGTTTCTTTGGTCCTCTGTGACAGTAAACTGAACATCTTTGTGTTGCAGAGAAAACAAGACAGTTAAGGACGTCACCTTACGTTTTGGGAAAAAGCTCAAGATCCACATTTTTCACCAAAACAATTCATCAGTTCATTGAGGAAATGACAGATTAATGTTCAGATCCAGTCTGAGTTGATCAGTTCTGACGTGCAGCGTTTGAAGCTCATCGTCTAGAGGCTAAATTACCAGAATTAATTGACAAGGATGCTTTTTTAAATAATAAATCAACAGCCTTGTTTGATATATTTCTTGAGTGTTTTCCAAATGTTGCTTCGTTTTGTGTATTCCAAGTTTTGGAAGTGTTTCACAGACCATTAGAAAGGCTTGAAGCTGTCCTGTCCTTAATTAACTGGTGGTTCGTCGTTGCCTGAATCAAAAAACTCAACTGTGAGAACATTCAGATGCCTTCGCTGTGTATCAAATGGTGCAAGTTGGAGCAGGATCCACTGAAGCGTCTGTGCGCTTTGTTTTGAAGATGTCTCCTCCCGGTGGAGCTTCACAGTAACTGCAGAACCAGAGGCAAATAATTATGTAACTGTAAACAACACCGAAGGCTACTGGGCAGTCTTGTTGCCATGCAGATATTATCCTGCACACATTATTCAGCTGAATAGATTGCCTCCATTTGCTCGCACTTATTTTTATCAAATGGAAATGAATTTGATTAAAAATCGTGGCGCCTCAGCCTGCAAATGCATCGATATGCATTTAAATTGACTGTCAAGGAGGAGAATTCATACACATGTAAGATCTGAGGTAGAACAGCGAGTCTAACAAGTGTTATTTACTGTCTGCGTTGTGTATGTGCAGGAATCTGGGGAGAAACGGCCTCTCCAACAGCAGCATCCTCCTCGATAAGTGCCCCCCGCCCCGGCTGCCCCCTCCACCCTCACCAGCCCTGCCCAAAGACAAGCTCAACCCTCCCACACCCAGCATCTATGTGAGTATCACTCCATGTTAACCAGTCTTGCTCATAAAGAATATGATAGAGAACTGATTTCAACTTTCTGTTCCGTGTCCCAGCTGGAGAACAAGAGGGACGCTTTCTTCCCCCCACTGCACCAGTTCTGCACAAACCCCTCCAACCCTGTCACTGTCATCAGAGGACTGGCTGGAGCTCTCAAACTGGGTAAATACTTTGTTTTACAGCCTGTGTTGTGTGTATTTTTCCTTATCAGTCACAAAGACGTCTGTGTTTCAATACTCCTCTCTGGTGTCTCTGCAGACTTGGGTCTGTTCTCCACAAAGACGTTGGTCGAGGCCAACCCAGAGCACCTGGTGGAGGTCTGGACTCAGCTCTCTCAGCCCGCCGACGAGAACTGGGACCCGACGGGCATCAAGAAGATGTGGCGCTGCGAGAGCGCCCGCGCCCACACCACCATCGCCAAATACGCCCAGTATCAGGCTGCTTCCTTCCAGGAGTCCCTACGGGTCAGTTTTTTTTTTCCCCCACAAATATTTTTGTGAAAAAAGTTGTGTTGAAGCGGAGTCATACAACACCTTCCTTCAACCCCCAAACTCTCAGGAAGAGACAGAGACAAAAATGAACACGTTCATTGGATTCCACTTTAACAGCACTCGTTCAGGACCCAGGTTTTTTCATCATTTCAGGACGGTTTAAGGACATCAGAGGAGACAAAAATAGACAAATTGATTGCCTGCTGCTCGCTTAATGTGTGTAATGTTTGTTTTCAGGAGGAAAATGAGAAGAAGGCACTAAAGGAGCCCTCGGACACGGAGCCAGCGTCAGCAGAGAGGTACCTAACCTTGTATATTAAGTACTTTTTTTTTTCCTTTTGAAAGAAGCACCCAGACTCTTTTATTTGGTCCAGTACTGAATATGGTTTGGTTTTATATTTTCTCTTGCTACATTCTCCACTTGTTGCTGTACACATCAAATATACTGGATGTGACTAATCTGTAAATTGTCTTTGTGTCCTCAGCGTTGCACGGAAAAGAAGGGGCCCCTTAAAGCACATCAAGTTCGGAACCAACATTGACGTGTCGGACGAAAGGAAGTGAGTGTGGATCTCGTGTCACCGCCTCATCTTGCGGTGTTTTGAAACCAGGGCTCGCAGCTCAATCTGAAACTGAATCTGTGATGAATATATTGTCTCACCCGCTCTCCGCCAGGTGGAAGCAGCAGCTCCAGGAGCTCAGTAAACTGCCGGCCTTCGCCCGAGTCGTGTCCGCCGGCAACCTGCTCAGCCACGTGGGCCACACCATCCTGGGCATGAACACGGTCCAGCTCTACATGAAGGTCCCCGGCAGCAGGATACCAGGTAAACACTCGGGCTACTGCAGTTCATGATTTATAGTTTTGGTGCGTGGATTCGTGCAGTAAAGACCTTTTTGTGTACGTCTCTGCAGGTCACCAGGAACACAACAACTTCTGCGCCGTCAACATCAACATCGGACCAGGAGACTGTGAGTGGTTTGCGGTACCGGAGCCGTACTGGGGAGTGATGAGCAACTTCTGTGAAAAGTAAGACGGAGGATAGAAGCTGTAAACGCATACAGATGCTTCAAGCAAACACACTTGACTTGACTCTGTCCTCTTCCTCGCCTCCAGGAACAACATCAACTTCCTGATGGGCTCGTGGTGGCCCAACCTGGAGGACCTGTACGAGGCCGACGTGCCCGTCTACCGCTTCATCCAGCGTCCAGGCGACCTGGTGTGGCTCAACACCGGCACCGTCCACTGGGTGCAGGCCATCGGCTGGTGCAACAACATCGCCTGGAACGTGGGACCTCTCACTGGTACGCCGGGGATTATGGGTCAATGTTTTATGGTTGTAGGTTGTGAAGTTTTTAAAACCAGATTTTCTTGGACGTTTTCTAAATGTTAACACGTTTCCCCCCTCTTAAATGACAGCAAATCTAATCTACAACTGTTGTTAGCATTAAAAATAGATAATCGTAAAAAAATGAATGACGTTGCGTCTGACATATGACTGTAAATACCAGTCATGTTCTGAAATCTAAAGATAACCCAACGTTTCATCATGTGCTGCATTATTGCCGCTGAAAAACTCATATTGGTCGACAGCTACTCGTGGTTTTTATGACAATTGTGAACACACCCTTACATATAATCGT
>JAJHUR010103370.1:1125-12677 GCA_027495735.1 Lutjanus campechanus
TGTATTGGACAGTTATGAAAATACGGAACAAATCGCGTCCCGTATTGGTTCAATACGGGACGCAACATTTAATTGTCAATTAAAGGACGATTCCGTATTTTACGGGACGGGTGGCAACCCTACTCTCTCTCACTCTCACTCTCACTCTCTCTCTCTCACTTTCTCTACATATATATATATATATATATATATATATATATATATATACATATACATATACATATATACACACGGCTCTGTGGTCCAAACGGTTGCTTGACCTTGGCTTTGGAGCCCTGGAGAGCAGGGCCCAGCAGGTGATATGGCAGGTGTGTGGTAATGAGTCGAGGTTTGATGGATGAAGCTTCCAGTGCTGCAGCAAAATAATGTTGCTCCAACCAGGGAGCTCGAGCCCAGTTTGGAACAGTTTGGGACAAGTGTGGGTCCCCTCTGCTGGATATGAGGGTCACAGTCTCCTGCATCCATGTGGTGCCTGTTCAGAGAAACGAGTGAAGCATCTGTAATACTGACTTTCACTAAATCCGTTCATAAAAACAGGAAAAATATACTTTAAAAATTCAATCTAGACTGTTAAGTATAAATGCCAGTGCCAAGTGCCCTTATCAGTTTGCCCACTTTTCTTACCTGACTTTGGGTAGGTGACAATGAGGATATCCGTGTCCTGGAAGGGAAATTTCAGAGCAAGTTGCAACGATTCCTGAGTGTGCATGTGCCCAGGAAACAAAATACCATGAAACATCTCCATGACATCCAACCTGGCCATATTTGGTCTTTTTGTAGCTACTTCTTGTCTAGTTTTCTTTTTGTATTTCCTTTCTGTGCCAGTCTGTCTCTATACTGTCCCGCTGTGCCTCTGTCTTTGTGAGAGACACCGAGTGATGAACACGTAGGTGTTACATCAGCTAAAAAGATGAAATGCAAATCAAACCCCTAAACTGGGCGTCAGTTGTGGGCGTTTCTTACAATACCAAAGATGACCCATTTCCACCAATATATTTTGTATTACCTGCCACAAAAGCTTGATTCAAACTGAACTCAGACACATCTTTATTATGGTTATTAGTTCAGTGGTGAGGTCAGTTGAACACACAAATTCAAACATCTGCTGGTGAGTAAGAAAGTAAACACATAACTTATATTACTGCCAATCAAATGGCCAAATGCGAACCAGGCCACCTCCGAATGAGAGCAATCACATCTGTATGTATCGTAACAGGAGTTTCCCTCAAAAGAGACTTGTGTTACAGTATGTGGCATTGAGAACGAGTTTTAGAAAAAGTCATGGATTAGGTTTGTGCTGTTAGTTAGCCTGTCCAGGATTACTCACTTTTTAAATAATTTAAATTTGTCTGACTGTACATCTTCAGATAATGTGACCTTGACTTGGGGAGCACACTGGGACCAACCAACCATCTACATGGTTGCACACTAAATGCACTTTGTGTGCACTATGGATGGACTTGCACTTAAATAGCACTTTCTAGTCTCTTGCCTACTCAAAGCGCTTTCACAACTACATGTCACATTGAAACAACGATGCAACAGACGTTGGGGGTAATTTGGGGTTCAGTATCTTGCCCGCTGACACTTTGTCACACAGACTGGAGAAGCTGGGAATCGAACCAATCTTCTATGTATAACCTTGGTCCCAGAAATCAGAAACGGTTTTATTGCCAAGTAGGTTTTCGCCTACCAGGAATTTGTTATGGCACGTTGGTGCATACAAACATAATACCAAAATTCACATAAAAACAATAAGTAAGGCAAGTGCTGCTGGTGAACAGCATAAATAGATTTTTTCTAAAAATATAAAAGAGCATGTATAATAAAAAAAACACAAGAGGAAATAAAAAACCAAAGTGACTGAAGTGTACAATATAAAAGAACAGATACTGCAATGTGCAGAAGAACGTGGTTCCACTTTATATATGGTTGAAATGACAAATTAAGACAATCTGCAAGACAAATATAATATATACGTATATATTTTAAAAAAGGTTGCAGGGTTTATGCAGTTCTCACTTATTTGTATTTAGATACTTTTTTTTAACTGAAAATGTATTAGTTATTTTTGTACTCATTTGTGTACATACACAAAAGTCAAAAGTCGTTCAATGTTTTTTTCTTTATTTTAATTATTCTTCTGCATTGTAGATTAATACTTGAGACATCAAACCGATGAAATATAGAATTATACGAATTATGTGAAAAAAGGCTAAATATGTTTTATATTTTAGACTCTTAAAAAAATCAAAAAGACTCTGGCACACTGTATTCTGTATTTGCAATGCAAGATTTAATAACATAGTTATTAATAAATCTTTGATTGCAAGTGCAGAAGAAGGCTGACTTATAGTCTTTTCCTATGCACCTGTCGACCTACAAGTGCACAAAAGTTATATTCTTCAATGTAGTCACCTTTTGCTTTGATGACAGCTTTACATACTGTTGGTATAATCTGAACTATTTCTTATAATATAAGTAAAAAAAAAACATGTCTTCTGTTTATGTACATTTATGGATTTTATTTCATACTTTGGAAATGTACTTTTTTGTTGTTTTTCACTTGTTTTGGCATCATACTTTTTTATTTGTTGTTTCTTACACTTGATTTGACAATGTAAATGTCAGTTACCAATAAAGGTCTTTTGAATTGAATTGAATTTGTGAGTTCTATATACCTTTGTTGTCACTCAGACCTCTTGATTAGCCCAGCCCACCACCCACACGTTAAGCCTAGCCTTGATGTAATAATATAAAACCTTGCTCTGGATATTGGCCTTCAGAGAGAATCTACAGCTTTGTTGTGACTGTCTGTCTCCGCTGCACATTCAATAAAACTTATTTGAACCAGTCACAGAATTTGACCCGAATGAATGTTTATTCTTCCACACAACTCTGGAGAATTTGTTTTTCCAAGGCCACAGGAATGACGCATGTAAAACTGAGAAATCTGTTTAAAGTTACATTATTCATTAACCTACATGTGTTGGCTAACAACTGCAGAGATTGCAAGAGTGTTTCAGCTACTGTGCTGGATTTATGGCTGCTGACGCTGTAATCAGAACCAGACTTTAAAGAGAGGAGGAGCGATGAGCAGCATTGATGTTCTAAGACATTCAGGAATCCCATCAGAACAGACAGAAAACTCATGTGAGAACTGATCGGATCTGCAGATTAGATGGATACAAACTAAAAACTAAACGACTGGCAATTGACAAAGCAGAAAGAGATCTGTCACAGCAGAAGTTGCTAAAATCAGGGTAAGTCAGAAAAGTCAAGCAGTATAATCCTGAGACCGGGCAAACCGATTAGAAAGTTTACGGACACACTGAAAAACAAGAGCAGGGTGTGCACAGTGAGTAAAAGTTGAAGAAATGCTCTCCAAGGTTATCTCAGCTGTATGTTTGGCTCTCTGGGTCAGTTCTTGTGCCATCATGGCAGCAGAGGATTCATTCCTGAACAAAGCTCTGAAGCTCATGTCTGAGACCCCGCTCATTGATGGGTAAGTGCCTTTTCCATAAAGTAAAATGTGCCTTACATGATGATTTTACTCATGCTTCTGCTGTTTGCCATATGACCAACAACAACAGCAGTAAACATTATATGACCTGTAGTTAAAACTCTTTTCTGGAAGGAATTTCTAGTGTAGAACTGTTTTCCTTTCTGCTTTAAAATCACAGTTTATGATGAAAGTGGCTCTTTGAGACTGTGTGTGACCTTCTGCTTTCTGACTTTTCAGCCATAATGACCTACCCTGGCAACTTTTAAAGCAGTTCAACAATCAGCTCAACAAAGTGGATCTTTACACACTTGCCACAACACACACCAACATCCCTAAGATCAAGGAGGGACGGCTGGGAGCTCAGGTACACACACAGAACAGGAATTTGGAAATTAAAAAGGAAACCATCCTTCCGAGGTCAAGGGCTTCTTTATTTTCTGTACAATCTTCAAAACATATGGCATTGGTGAAAGGCATATCTGTCAAAACATCAGATCTAATGATGTTTTTGACCAGTTCGGCTCAACTTTTTCTTGGCTGTCCAATCGAGTTGAACTGATACTAAAAGGTGATGTGAAACATGGGATGTTCTGCAGAAATGCAGTATTTCTAAGATAACTAAGCTATCATCAATAGCTGCCACAGTTTTTTTATGAACTCAAAATGGCAGCCAACAAAACCACACAGAGGTTTATTGACAAAGTGCAGATAGACAGTATTGTCAAAGTGAAAGATCTTTTTTGTTTAACCAGAAACAGCTGATTCATCACCCTCACCAAAGCCACCAGACTCCATTTAGAGAAGGAGAGAGAGAGAAACAAAGTAAAACTCACCAAAACAGTCTTCGATCAGAATATTTTCATATCTAACATAGTGAATTAAGGGTTCATTCCTGTCAAACCAGAGTTGGTGATTCTTGGAGCAGTGGAAAGACAAACCCAGATTCCTTTGGTGAGTTTTATATTATTTCTGCCAAGTTTGAATGAAGTATGTTTTGTGAGGATAAAATTGCTGTTTCTGTAAAAGGAGTCGATAAATTAGCTGTTTCTCGTCTAACAAAAAGGATGTTGTTCTTCAACAAAAGGTCTCTCTCTTTGTAATGTTGTCAGACATTAATCCATTAATCCAAGTAAATCCAAATTAGGTTTTTATTTTTTTAATCTGGGGGATGCTTTCCTCATGCTCCCCCCCAAAAAAGATATGGCTGTGTAAAAAAGTGAAGTACATTTACTCAAGTACTGTAATCTAGAACAATTCTGAGTATTCCTACTACCTGAGCATATCCATTTTGTGATCATTTATACTTCACTGCCTTTTAGAGTGAAATATTGTACTTTTTACCACACCATTTATCTGACAGCTATTGTAGGTTACTTTGTAGATTAAGATTTTATTAACCTAATATAGGATCATCTTATAACATGATTTATTTTTTATAGATTAACTACACAGCAAACAAAAAACACGTTTACATATGAATGCATATACAGTATAATAGAAATACTATGATATATACACATGAATATAAGGTTCTTCATAATGAGTACTTTTACTTTTGAACCTTTCATTTTGCTGCTAATATGTCTGCACTTGTACTCAAGTAAAATTTACTACAGACTATTAATACTGAAGGAAATTTTGAACTGCTTAACTCATGATTGAAGAAGTTTCAGGAGACCTTGATGTCTTGCAGAAGCGTTTATTAAAACTCGATGGAGGACAATAGAGGAACAAACCAAAGCAAATTACTGTGTAACTGCCACCCAATTCTGCAGACGTCCTCCTGCTGCAGAGTATTTAACCTGAGAATTGTAAACTACGCATTTCCTGAGGTGATCGAAGTCACATTTACATGTCACATACAGCACCTTTGACTTCTGTGTCAGTCTGTGGTCTATGGTAAAGCATAAACGTGTCCTTCGACAGCCTTTTTCTCTGGGCCGACCTGATAACACTGTCTCCATTGTAGGGATGGTTGAAATGTACTTTAAGGATTTGTAGCTGACCCCAAACGTGACCGGGTCATTTTACCTTTAGCCTAAAGGTTTTCCCTCGAATAAAGGACTATTATAAGTAACAGAGAATAATTTACATTGTACTTCTGCCCCAAAATTGACCTTTTTAAGCAAATTTCTTTGTGAGTCACATTATGAATTTACATGCATGCATTCATTCACTCAGGAGTGGCCTCCAGCTCAGGTTCTGGTTTTACAGCAATCCTTGGTCTCATTTTATTTCTTACTTAAGAATGACTTAAGTCACTTCTACACAATGAAGTGGACAAACTTTAAATGAATGGGAGGGAGCAGCGGTATCAGATTGGTACTCAGTATGGGCCGATACAGAGTTGAGGTACTGGGATACGGTGAGAAAATTTGGATTAGTGCATCCCAGCAACATGTGTTCATCAGATTCAGGACTATGTTTAACATTCATCTCTGTTTTATTTTGCTTTCAACACATTAACTCCTCACTGCAAATTATACATGATGGACATCACCGAGAAAAAGAACTGCCTGCCTACCTCTGTAAAATGTTTTCTTCAGTTTTTAACAGTGAACACAATAGATCACTAAGGTGGAAAAAATCTTTACATGACCTTGACAAGACTACTTTTCCTATTGTGCAAGCTGGAGTAAAGAGAACCTCCATTTAGAAAGTTGCAATTGTATCAGGCATTTAAACCCCACATAAAAAACTTTATATTGAATGTAATAAAATAGACAAGGCAATGATGTTTTCTGCATCCCGTCAGTCTTATTTTATGTGTTATGTGTTGTTGAAAATATATGTGTATTTCTGTTTTAACTGTTTTTAAGCAGCCATTTTCCAGGTGTCTCTTAAAGTGATGAAAGCATAAAAGCATAAAAGCATAAAAGTGATAATGTGTCTCACGCGGCTGGTTATGTAAACAAAGCGTACATAAAATCATCTCGTAAAAAGGGACATAGTCCTAATTAGGAACATAGTTAAACTTTCCCTGGATACACAGCGGTGCTGCTGCTAATTCACACATTATCGTCTGTTCCTCTTTCAGTTCTGGTCAGCCTACGTTCCCTGTGACACTCAGTACAAAGATGCTGTCCGACAAACACTGGAGCAGATAGACGTGATTCACAGGATGTGTCAGAAATACCCAGAAACCTTCATGTTTGCCACCAGTAGCGAAGGTGAGACTGTGTTAGTAATCTAAGACATTTGAGTGTCATCTCGACTCTCTTCATACCTGCCTCTGCTTCCTGGCTGAATCATCTCTCATGTCTGCTCTGCACAGACATCATGAAGGCCTTCCACATGAACAAGACAGCCAGTCTGATCGGGGTGGAGGGGGGTCACTCCATTGACAGCAGCCTGGGAACCCTGCGCACCATGTACCATCTGGGGGTCCGCTACCTCACACTCACACACTCCTGCAACACTCCCTGGTGAGAGCGAGTTAATCAGCAGATTCATGCCATTAAATCACACAAAGAGAAATATACACACATGACCA
This sequence comes from Lutjanus campechanus, assembly GCA_027495735.1. NCBI lineage: Eukaryota > Metazoa > Chordata > Actinopteri > Lutjaniformes > Lutjanidae > Lutjanus > Lutjanus campechanus. The sequence continues at coordinate 8,124 of JAJHUR010103370.1, forward strand.
TACAGCAGTACATGTGTAGACTGTGTATAGTCTATAGGTTTATAAAGAGTACAGTCTACACCTGCTCTATATGAAAGTGCCCTGAGATAACTGTTATGATTTGGTGCTGTACAAATAAAATCTAATCAGATTTGTGCACCCAGATACATGCACATATATGCATGTATGTCATAAACATAAACATGTTCATAATGTGAAGAGTTACTTCATAAATGACATAAAGACCCAGTTTCACTCTGTCATTAAACTGCACCAACTGATGAACTCTTTGACTTTCTTACTAAAATGTACTTACTAAAAATGTATTGACATTCTATTTTAATAAAAGTAAAAACAGAAAGGACAGAAAATACAATCTTAGTTAGTATTTAGACATAACAGTTCAGAAGGATACAAACTTTTCTTCCTTCTTTTATTACTTGAGCTTTCAGTGAGGCTCCGTTGTGTCTGTGTGGTGTTCATGGTCACTTAAGTTGTGTTGTGGGGAGTACGGGGGATTCCTGCAGGCCTTCTGGCAGCAGTATCAGATTCTCTGGAAGAGCTGGTTTGTCTGAATTATACAGCAGCAGTGAGGACTTTAGCTGGATGAATTTCTCACTGACATCTGCCTCTTCACTCACCTATTGTTTACTTTTTTGGCCAGACTAAGCTCACAATATGTACTTAATGTTTATTTGTAATAATATTGCAAAGTACAGCATGTGGCTTTGAATCATCTAATTTACTTGACAATAAATTCTAATAGAGTTCTTAAATGTCGTTTCCAGGCTAGAGATGTGAAATCCAAGAAATCAAATCTAATTTTCCACACACTTCTCAGTTTGGCTTTTTCATCTAACTGTTTTTTTCTTATCAGGGCAGATAACTGGCTTGTTGATCAAGGATCAGATCCATCTGAACATGATGGCCTATCTCCATTTGGCAAGGTCAGTGTAGTTATAGGAATGAGCATATTTCATGATTTATAATCTGTAATAAGTTACAGATTAGTGTTTTAAAATTGGTTTATGTGTTCTATTCAACTTCAGTTTATTACGGGCATGACTAAACATTAGCTCCAAGATATGTCCTCTCATAATTAAAATGATGACTTTGTACTAGAAATGTGTCTCAGCAATAAAATAACATTAAAGTACGCCTAAAATGTCAGTTTAAGAAATATCTATATGTAAATACAACTGACAAAGTTTAATGTCTTACAACATTGAATCAAATTAGATTTAATTTGTTTTTATGCTGAACAGAAAAAGACACTTTAATATCAAAACAGTTAATTAAAGGGGATCTCTTAAACAATACTTACTATTCCCACTTGAATGAAGTAAATTATTAACAGTGATGATAGAAATGAAAGAAAAAAAGGTTTTAGCAAATTTTACAAATACATAAAACACATAACAATCAGAGTTCTTGTCTGTAACAGCAACTTATAACGGAGATGAACCGTCTGGGGATGCTGATCGACCTGGCTCATGTCACTGAAAAAGTGATGAACCAGGTACTGGACATGTCTGAAGCTCCGGTCATCTTCAGTCACTCCTCCGCCTACACCATCTGTAAACACAAGAGGAACGTCCCTGATGATGTTCTCAAGAGAGTGGTGAGTGTCTATGAGTGTGATTCAAGGCCCAAAAGTGAAAAAAAGCAGCATGGAAATCACAAGGCTGTAGACTAAAGACAGACTAAAGAGAGCTGGAGGAAATATATAAGATCAGCAGGAGTGTCAGTGTAGGATGCTGAGCAATGTCCTGCTGTGGACAGTGTCAACAACAAAATGTATTTTATCCACAAAAATTCAGTATCAGTTGAAGTGTGCGCTATATTCAGAAATTTTTCACTGCTTTACCTGAGCCATCAGACTGCCTTTTCCAACTCAAAATCGCTGTTTTTGGAGCTAAATTACGCTCTTTCCAAAGCAACCAGACTCCTTTAGCAAAAGCAGTAATTTGACCTTGCAGTACACTGGAGTTGCTGTTCTACCACTGCATCGATCTGTTAGTTCATTTGTGTTATTGTGTGACTTCTGTGTTTTAAGAGGTTAGTTTGGATTCACCAAAGTCATACAATAACATAAACAAACGAACAGACCAAGTGAGCAGTAAACCAGCAACTCCCTTGTTCTGTGAGATAAAAAATACTTAATTTGCAGAGAGCAATGTTTGGTTTATAAAATGGTGGTTTCCCATCAGAAAAGGATGCCTGACAGCAAGGTAAAGCAGCAAAATATTCTTTTTTTTTTTTTTTTTCCTGTTGTGCTGCTGACCCTGTCCACACCAGTATATCTTTTTTTAGCTTCCTGCACCAGTGCTCCCGTTGCTTCTCCAAACTGGGGAAGCGCACATTTCACCATTGTAGCTGGTCACGGTAGAGATTGATTTTGTATAGAATGAAGTAGTTTAGTCCAGTGGTTCTTATGGGTCAGTTGTGAAATGATTAATAGGAGTAGAGAGAAGATAAATCAAAGTTCTGCTACACAAATATGTGTCAATTTTTTACTTTTCTCTAGTCTTTTGCTTTTTTCATGGAATATTAGATCATTTGCCTCTTGGTTTAAAAAAACATTTAGATTAAACAATCTGAGAGGTTGAGAAGCTAAATGTCTCTTTGATGTAACTACTCATACTAACTCATAGACAGAGCCTCAACTAGCCACTAGAGCCATGATTAGTTGATTAATTGATTAGTTTTTGGTCCATATTCTCTGATTTCAGTCTCTCAAATGTGAATATTTAGTCCTCTTCGATAGTAAACTGAGTTGTGGACAAAACAAGATATTAACAAGATACATAACTCTGGGTACTGATCAACATTTTTCACCATTTTCTGATATTCTATGGACCAAACAACTAATTAATTACCTGAGAAAATGATAGACATTATGCACACAGTATGCTATGCCTCAAATAATACAATATGTCAGTTTTAATTTTTTCACTTTATAGTGGAGGTATAAAGTAGCAAGAAAATGGAAAATCCTCCAAATTTTACTTTTACTCCCACCAGTAACATTTGAAAAATTTGACATGATACAGCAGAAATCAGAGCGGCATCAGAAAACAATAGGTGATAAAAAGATAATCCTACAGCTGTCAAACACATCCCGCCTTTATGGCCTGTTATCTCAGAGAACACACCCCTGTAAATGGTCTTTATTGCTAGCTGAAAGTGTTCAGTCATCACTTTGTGTCCAGTTCAACTGAGACATGCATAATGGAAATTTCAAGATTATTGGCAATAAAACAGACAAGAGAGTTATTTTGCAGCACTGTAAAATAACGAGATAAACCGGAAGACAGGCACGATAATAAAATAAGATAATAAGATAATAAGATAAGAATACCAAGGTCAATACCCTCCTGTGCTTTATTATTACTGTGAGGCTGAATGCATCTCTTGGCCCATGTCATGTCTTTGCCTGTTCATGTTCTGTACTTTCAGTCACTATAGCGTATCCTGTCTAACAAAGCAGAAATGACAGCGTCTCCTTCCATCCTATAGATCAGGGTTTCTAGGTCAGTAAGTGTTTTGCTGTCATGTAACATCCTGTCCGTCTCTCCAGAGGGAGAAAAAAGGAATCGTCATGGTGAACTTCTACAATGATTATGTGACCTGCAGCAAGACCGCTAACCTCTCAAATGTTGCTGGTAAACTAGTGTTATGAACCTTGTTAAATATTAACATTTAACTTTTATCAACATGCCTGTGTCTGTTTTTGTTCTCATATTTACTGCTCTCATCACAGATCACTTTGACCATATCAAGAAAGTAGGTGGGGCGGAAATCATTGGTTTTGGTGGAGATTACGATGGAGTTACAAGGTGAGTACAAAATATTCAAAGGTTGACATAAGCGACGTTGCAACCCAAAGTCAGAAAATATACCTGTAGGGACTATTTATCCATCTAGATTGTTTTGTATGAGTTTTTGGAGGAGGTTTTGGAGGAGGTTGTTCAAGATAATCCACAGACCTTGTTGTGAACTGTTTCATGAAGAAAATGTTTGTTTTTTTTAACCTGACTACACCCGTCAACTTTATCACCGCACAAAGACGTGCACCTACTCATGGAGGAGGGTGTAATGCTCGTGATGGCACAGCAGAGATGCTCAAAAGTCCTGTTTTTTTCAATTCCAAGGCGAGTCTCAAGTCTCTGAGGGGCGAGTCCAAGTCAAGTCTTAAATCTTTGGTCACAAGTCCAAATGTCCGTGAATGTTCTCATTCGTCCGGGTCATTGTAATCTCAGGAAAGATTCAATCAAAAGCAACTGGACTTGTTTACATGTCGTTTTTTAAACAAGTTTAACAATTTAAACAAGTCCAGTTGCTTTTGATTTAATCTGTCCTGAGAAGTCCAAATGACGTCTCCAGTGGTTGTAATGAGCGTTCAGTCATCTGCTGCATGTCATCCAGTCTGCTTAGAACACTGCATAACTATTTCTAAGGAATTCATAGCATGTACTGTATTATCGTCATTCCTTTATCTATTAGCATACAGTATCAGCACTGATTAGTATATGATCACTTTAAACAGGCTATTGCAATGCAGTATGAAATTAT